>CAUYRH010096249.1:0-36459 GCA_963574655.1 Perodicticus potto
GAGGGAAGGAGCGAGGGGGGTGGGGTCTTGGTGTGTGCCACACCTTTTGGGGGCAAAACACGATTGTAAGAGGGACTTTACCCAACAAATGCAATCAGTGTAACCTGGTTTCTTGTACCCTCAATGAATCCCCAACAATAAAAAATAAAAAATTAGCTAGGTGTGGTGGTGTGTGCCCCTACTCAGACAGCTGAGGTAGGAGAACGGCTTAAGCCCAAGAGGTGGAGGCTACAGTGAGCTATGGTCATGCCACTGTACTCCAGCCCGAGCAACAAAGTGACAGTGTGTTGAAAGAGAAGAGGAGGATGGGAAGAAAGAGAAGAAGAAAACACTTGCTCAATAAACATAAAACACTTCGCTCCAAAACTAGCACTTAAGGATGTAGTTTTAAAACTTCCAGTTTTAAAACTGATCAGAATTTAAAGACCACGCAATTTGGAAAGTAACAGATTCTATCGCTAGCCATTCACCTGATGGAGGTACCAGCAAAAATAAGCCAAAGGGATATGTTCAAATCAACATCAGAAAGAAACAGAAACAGAAGAAAAAAATCCTAGAAACACCCAAATATTTATCCACTAATCGGGTGTGGGAACTGTTTTCTTTTTGTTCGTTTTAATGCAGACCGTCCATACAGTTAAGCTGATACTGCCATTAACCTGGCACGTCTACCCATACGTGCTGGTGTGAGATAACCCCAAGGTAGAGCACCAAATGTACAAAACAAAGTACAAAGTGGTAGGGAGAGAAATGAAGCGCATTTTTTTTTTCTGAAAGAATACAAAGAAACGATTTTGAAATTAATTAATTCATTAATTCTATTTATTTATTTTTGAGACGGGGTCTCACTTGCTGCCGAGGTCACAGTACAGTGGCATTGTCATAGCTCAAAGCAACCTCAAACTCCTGGGCTCTTTGATCCTCCTGCCTTAGCCTGCCAGGTAGCTGGGACTATAGGCATGCACTACCATGCTCAGCCACTTTTTAATTTTTTTTTGTGGAGATGGGGTCTCACTGTGTTGTCCCAGGCTGGTCTCAAATCCCTAGCCTCAAGTGATAATCATGCCTTGGCCTCCCAAAGTGCTGGAATTACAGAAATGTACCACCATACTGAGCCCAAAGAAACTATTTTTGGGGGTGAGGTGTAAAGAAACTATTTTTGAGTAGATGTATTGGGAGTTAGGAAAGGATCATTTAGATATAAGTTATGTATGTGTGTATATCATTTTCTTATTTTTAAATATCCACAGGAATTATCTGGATTGTATGACTTGAATTAATTTTTTTTTTTTTTTTGAGACAGAGTCTCACTATGTCACCCTCAGTAGAGTGCCATGGCATCACAGCTCAGAACAACCTCAAACTCTTGGACCTAAGAGATTCTCTTGCCTCAGCCTCCCAAGTAGCTGGAACTACAGGTGCCTGCCACAATGCCCAAGTTTTTTTGTTGTTGTTACAGTAATCATTGTTGTTTAGCAGGCCCGGGCCAGGTTCCAACCCACCAGCCCCGGTGTATGTGGCCGGTGCCCTAACCACTAAGCAACAGGCACCAAGCCATTGAATTAATTTTTAAAGTATTTCTATATTTTTAAGAAACCAGTAATAATCATTTTTTTAACTTCCAAAGATTATGAACGTGTGATCTGTAAAAGGTTTAGGAAATAGGCTTACACATTTATTGTTGTTGTTATTTTTTTAATTGCTTGGGATTCATTGAGGGTACAAAGAATTAGGTTACACTGATTACGTTTGTTAGGTAAAGTCCCTCTTATAATTATATCCTGCCCCCAAGAGGTGTGCTGTCACTGTAACCCTAGAGATTTATTGCTGTTTGTTACAAAACAATATGAATATGTAGAAAGCAATTTTCTGCAGTTTTCACGAAAAAGACTTCATTTTGCCAGTGGACAAAAAATTTTCTTAGTTATATAACAAATCAACTCTGTCTACCTTACAGAAACAATGTTAAGTGTGAATTCAAGTAAGTAATGGCAATACAGCAAGCAGAAGGATTCTACTGAATCTCAAAATGTCATCATCAAAATCTTTACTTCCTTTTGAGAGGCAGACATGCACCAAACACATCAACAGGCTCATTTCATCTCCCTGCCATCTTTTCTAAAGTGGGTCTGCTAGCATACTAAGATAAATGTGTGCTGCTGCCTGCCAAAACAAACAAATGTTTAAGAAACTTTCACTGAGAAATAGTTTCACTTTAGGAACAGGATAAAATTTTAAGTGACAATTCAAAAGTTTCTGTTTGTGTTTGATACAAATCAAAAAAGTAGCATGGACTTTAAGAAGATCCAAAACAGGGCCCCACCCAGGTGGCTCAGACCCATAATGCTGGCACTTTGGGAGGCAGAAGTATGGGTTGAGGCTGGGAGGTCCAGGCCAGCCTGAGCTGAGAGCTCACCTCTTCAAAAAGTAGAAAAATTGACTTGGTATGAACACACACACCTGTAGTTGAAGCTACTTAGGAGGCTGATGTAGAAAGATCTCTTGACATGAGCCTTTGAGGCTACAGTGAGATATTGTTACCAAAAGTTCAGCACTTGTTCCTGAAGCCACATAAGAAGAACAAGGACAAGTGATTAGAGGACAAGGAGAGGGAAGTTTATTAATTTGCCAGCAAATGAGGATGCTGGCAGATTCCCATCTCAAAGTACCAGCCTGTCACTCCTGAGCACAAGTATAGAGCTTTTAAAGGGAATGATTCTGATTAATCCCGTCTTTGCCTGGCTAAGCCATCATTACTTGGACTCATCCCATCTCCTGTGGCACAAGGAACAAAGGGCACTCGCCTGCCCCTCTGGACCACTGGCCTGAGGCAGAGATGTAGGCTTTTGTTTTCAAAAAGTGTAGGGGGATTTTGAAGAGACAGAAAACATTTTTACCCTTTTTGAGACCATTTTCTCTCTTATACTCTGATGACACCACTGCACTCGAGCCCAGACAACAGAGCAAGAGCCTATCTCAGAAAAAAAAAAAAAAGCTAAAATACTTGATTCCACATTATGGGAATCCTAAAAGTAGGTTAGGACCATATTGTAGAGAAATATGAGCAAAAAATCATAGGATTTAAATTTTGCTATGGAAATAAAACCATTTAAAAGGGACTTGAGCCAGGAAGAGATACAACCTCAGTGGCATTTTAGGAGGATTTGGGTGAGGTTGGCAGGTACCGTGTGAGTTAGGTACTAATAAATGATAGGTGACAGGGCTAGGACAGGGTAACAAAGGGCGCAGAGACCTAATTAAGGGAAGAGAGAAAACTGCAACTATTCTGAATCCTACCAGTATGAAGTAGGTCTAGAAAAATTGCCCCTTAGAACAAAACTATGTGATCCATATTTTTATATGATATGATCATTACATACAATCAAGCTCATGTGGCTTGATCATATGTAATTCAGCCACGCTCATGCTATACCCCAAGCAAAAACATGCCCTTTGAAGATCTAAAGTTTAATCTCTGGAATTAATTTAATCAGCCATACTAAACAATGTGAAAGTCAGCCTTCTTGTAGCATGCTGGGCTGAAGTTATTTATTTATGTTCTGAACTGGAACACGCTGAGATAAACCCTTAGAGATATTGCACCCAATTTTCTTCAGTATCCAAGAACACAAGTGGTGCCTGTGAAAATTAATTTGCAACATCCAAATTCAGTCTTCTTATAATTAGATAAAGGGCATGTTTATTCTCAGTAAGTAATAGACCGGTACTTCTGCCAAATACCACCTGTATCAGAAACATATCCCTTGCAGCTGATTTGTTCTAGCAAAATGTTTTTGGCATCTAATTTTTTCCTCTGTGTTTTCACCAATCACTCCCTACTGCAAGACCTTGCAACTTTAATGAACTCTAACTGGGCTTCCGACTTTGTTTCCTGCTACCCAATCTAATTCACCTTGTATCTGATCCCCCACCAAATCTCCATCACCACTTAGATGATGGCACTTCCTTGTTCAAGAACTTTTGAAATGGTTTTCCACTTACACACTTAATTCCAAGTTTGGTAACCTCACACTTACGCCTCTATATTTTCTCTTCTCAACTCAACGCTAAGTTTCCTGAGGGTACAGTGTCTTCAGAATGTGTCTCGCAGAGCTCAACATGATGCCTTTCATCTAGGAAAAAACTTAGTAAATATCTCAGCCTGAGCAAGAGCGAGACTCCATCTCAAAAAAAGAAAAAGAAAAATCACCCAGGTGTGGTGGCACATCAAAAAGATTGCTTGAACCCAGGAGCCTGAGGATGCTATGCATTATGATGATACCACTGTACTTTAGCCTGGGTGACAGACAAGATCCTGTCTAAAAAACAAACAAAAAAACTCCACACACAATACTTACTAAATATGTATTATTTAAGTAAATATAAGAAAGTTCTTGACGGGGATAGAATTTTTTTTTGTTGTTTGTAGAGACAGAGTCTCATTTTATCACCCTCGGTAGAGTGCCGTGGCGTCACACAGCTCACAGCAACCTCCAACTCCTGGGCTTAGGTGATTATCCTGCCTCAGCTTCCCGAGTAGCTGGGACTACAGGTGCCGGCCACAACGCCCGGCTATTTTGTTGTTGTTGCAGTTTGGCCGGGGCTGGGTTTGAACCTGCCACCCTCGGTATATGGGGCTGGCGCCCTACCCACTGAGCCACAGGCCCCGCCCGGCTGGAATAGTTTTTTTGTTGTTGTTGTTGTTGTTGTTGCAGTTTGGCCAGGGCTGGGTTTGAACCTGCCACCCTCGGTATATGGGGCCGGCGCCCCACCCACTGAGCCACAGGCCCCGCCCGGCTGGGATAGTTTTAAGTGAGGACACGGTACCTATGCTACCTATGTTGGTTCCAGAAAGGAGTAAAAGAGGCAAACATGTTTACATATATGTAACAAGTTAGCAAGTACAGTCTGGGAGTTCTTTTTGTTCTTTGCATACAAAATGCAGTTCTAGGTACTTCAAAAGTTTACAAAGGGTGGTGCCTGTGGCTCAAAGGAGTAGGGCGCTGGCCCCACATGCCTGAGGTGGTGGGTTCAAACCCAGCCCTGGCCAAAAACTGCAAAAAAAAAAAAAAAGTTTACAAAGACAAGAATATATCCCCAAGTCCCTGACCTTCAGAAGTTCCAACCAGACTAGACTAGCACAAGCCTCTGTTACTTACTACAACCTGTCTCAGACAACGAGAATAACGGAAAGAGAAGGCAGGCCGATGTTTGCAGGGTCCATACCACAGTGATTTCCTCATGGATCTAAGGTTATTTTGTTTTCTGTAGAGCCAACAGAGTACCCCATTCTTTGTTTCTTTTGAACATAGATAAACAAAATATTTTCCACTTTCAGTATGTTCCAGGGGCTTGAGAGCCAACCAGAAAGCCTATGTTTTTTGTTTTAGTTTTTGCTTTTATTTTTTTGGTTTACGTTAATACAAATGTGTTGGTCTTACCATGAAAAATATCACAGTAAAACTGCTGTTGTGGCCAGATTAAAGCTGGATTTGCAAAGCTGGAACAGGAATATGATAGTCAAACAAATATGATAACATAGTATTTGTGTCTTTGTCACTAAAGAGACTTGGTGAAGATTAGGGATGGGAAATCACACATTTCTATATCACTCTCAAAATACCGAACCACACATCTAATACAGTAGATCTCGCTGTGTTGCCATTTGTGGAGCAGTATGCTATCTAAACATGCTGGTGATACAATGTTTTTATATAACGTACCCCCAAAGAGAACTAAGGTTTCTGCCAAAGAGATTTTGACAGGTGGTGGTGTTTTCCTAGAACCATTTCTACAATCCTAAAGTGTCCCCAAGGAACCAAAAGGCACTTATTTTGAAGTCCACTATTACACCATCTGTCATCTCTAAAGCGGAGCCCGGCCCTGGGATACAACACAGATACTGCTTATGTTAAGCGAAGACCTCAGCAACAGAATGCAATATAAATGGGGCATAGTGATTTAACTCTCATTGCCAATGTAGGTTTGAATATCAGGCCAACGCAAACAAAGACAAGGAATCAGAGGAGTGTGTTGGCTGCCTGGGTCGTATATTAAAAAAAAAACAACTCTAAGCCACCATTTCAGCCCCTGCTTAAAAAGTAATAAAATCAATGATTATACATACTTATTTACCACTGTTTAAAAGTAATAAAGGAGACATTTGCACTGGGACAAATATAAATGGTACAGCTCTTTAAACACAAATCCAGAAACAACACTGAAATCAGCAGTACACATCACAGGGCCGTCTAAAAATATAAAGCACCCTGGAATCAGGTGACCAACCTGCACCTAGAAATGCTACTTCATAGCTTTGGGCTTTGAAACCCAACTTAATGCAACAATGCCTTAAATTACATCTGTATGAAATAGTTTCAAAGTATGTGTTGCTGAACATACTAGTAACTCTGGAAGCAAAGGGGACACTGGCATGTCCCAGATTTCTGTGTGGGACTGTGGCAGCAGGACATAAAGGGGACAAGAAAACAGGCCCTGCTCAGAATTTGGGAGAACCACTTTTTCAAATCATCTGACCTGCTGAATTCTAGACCCTTTTGTACCTTGACCTCTAAGACCTATGTTACACTGGGTGCTTCCTGACCTTCAGGCTTTGACACCAATTCCAAATCCCTCCTTATTTGAACCTCACTCTCCTCCAGTTTCCAAATCCTGACCTTGTGTGGGCCTATTGATGTCTGCTGAGTCCTTATCTGAACCTAAGGAAGATTCTAACCTGGTATGATCAGCAGGTACAAACATTCACTGGGAAAGTTTTAAGAATTTTCATCTTGGGGGGACCCATAGCTCAGTGGTTAGGGTGCCGGCCATGTATACCGGAGCTGGTAGGTTTGAACCTGGCCCAGGCCTGCCAAACAACAACAACAACAACAACAAAAAATAGCCAGGTTGTGGTGGGCGCCTGTAGTCCCAGATACTAGGAAGGTTGAGGCAGGAGAATCGCTTGAGCCCAGGAGTTTGAGATTGCTGTGAGCTATGACGGCACCGCACTCTACAGAGGGCGACATAGTGAGACTCTGTCTCAATAAAAATAAATAAATAAACAAAATAAATAAAGAACTTTCATCTCACACCTCAAGATGATGTACTAAAGAAACTAAAACCAGAGTGAGTTTAAAACCATCCAGTAAAGAAATCTCTAAATGTGCTGCTGCATAATACGGAGAACCACGCAAAAAGATCTGAAGGATTATGGTCTTGGGAGATAGTGACCCCAAAAAAGAATGATGTAAAATAATGTTTCACCAACACCAGTTCAGACTCAGGGCCATTCTAGTCAAAAAAAGCACTGTTATAACCTCATTCTCGGTGACGGATACCTGGATGTTCACTACTTTCTCTACTTTAGTGGATATTAAAATTTTTTACTGAGAAATTTACTAACACCCATGAAAACTCACCTTGGAAGAGTGATTCCAGGTATGCGAAATATATCTTAAGAAGGAAAAAAAATTTTGCTCTCCAGAGGGAGATAGGAGACATGAAGGCCCTAGAGAAACAAAGTCCACGGCCAAACAAGATATCCGTGGAAAAACAGACAAATGCGGACCAACTCCAAAGCAGCACTTTGTTCTCTCAGTCATTCAGCCGAGGGGAGAAAATGGCAAAATCCTCTTACACTCATGGTGTAACAAGAAAAAATGCAGACACTTTACCAAAACTGAGTGCAAGAGAAAACCAACAGCTTGTGAAGATTTCGCATGAACAGAAGTGGGTCTTCTCTAGCTCATTTATCCTTTCCTAGCTAGGTTTTGCCTGAAAACTGAAAAGAACAAAACAACAGCTTCGTGAACAAACTCTTAGTTGGATCTGAAAAAAAGATGGGGCCTGAGGCACAGTAAGGAAAATGAGGAATGCTGGACGGAGGCTCGCGTTGCTGTACGGCGGTCAGGGTGAGCAAGCACTAATACTGGTCAAGGCAAAAGAAGAGAGTGATTCATTTCAAACGCCAGCACATTTAGGAAGCTGACATTTCTTACTAACATGGGGAAAGTAGGGTTTCTTCTCACATCACACACACACCCACAAAGCACCCAAAAGGCCAGAAGAGAGAAACTAAAAGTCATCCAAAGGGTGATGTGGTTTTCAGTAATTGTGAAATGGAAGAAAAGAGACTCCATTTTATTTTAGTGTTTTAAATATTCTCCTTAAAAAAGGAAAAAAAAAACACAGGTCTGGTTACACAGAATTGCATTTATTTTCCAACGTTTAGGCTACAGACAAAGCAAGGTCAGCTTACTTATAGCAACCTCAAAGTGTAAATGCAGGAAGGGAGCTGACGGACTCTGGAAGGGAGAGCGGGGAAGAAGTGGAGATAATTAGGGACATTGGCTCTTCAGCTTACATCCCCGTGAGTCCATAGACCTTGAAGTTGACAGAACACAAAAGTGGAGGAAGTCAGGAGAGGAAGTAGAGCAACTGTGTTCAATCTTTACAGTGAGGAGCCTCAAGTTAATAAACGAAAGAGCAGTGTGGACCTTTAGAATGTTGGAATGTTAACTTTCTTGGCCGGGGGCGGGTTTGAACCTGCCACCCTCGGTATAGGGGGCCGGTGCCCTACTCCCTGAGCCACAGGTGCCGCCCTCAGGTGTTACCTTTCAAAATGACAGTATTGTTTAAAAGTATTTCTTCTGGTATGTAGAGCCATCCGGGCAGGATATTTTTCCTATTTACTTAATACCATTCATCCTGTTTAATTTTTTACATTGTATAAGCATTGCTTTTATCATGATTTTTTGATTTTTTAAAACTACAGAATCTAGAAAAAATAATTGCATAACAAATGAACTCATTAAAGACATTTTTGCCATCAAAACCCTGAACCCATTCGATTTGGCAATTTCCTACTTCAATCCAGATGGTCAAATGCCAGTTCACTTGGCATTCAGGCAATGTTAGGTCCTTGCTTCAAGGCTAGAAAATAAACTGAATTCAGCCAAACAGGCTTAAAGGAAGCTCAACCAAGCTCTTTTCTTGCTTGGGCATATTTCTGTTAGTAAAAATAAAATAAAAAGAAGCAGCAAATGTCTTGGCCTTGAGTATAACAGATGGACTCCCTATTTTCAGCCAGAATAAGAATAAAGAGAGCCATTTCTTAAGTAATAGCAAATCTGTTAGCATCCACTTTTTCAGTCTTCATGCATACACTGTGCAATTATAAAACACGAGAAAGAATTGTCCCCCAAATTATTTAACAGTGTTCCTAAGCTTTAAAAGGAGAGTCTCTTACAACCAAGTGGATCATTTACTACACATTTAAAAGATTCTTAAGTAAGTTGGGCAAATGCTAGTATGTACCTCAACATTTTAAGAATTCTCTGGTTAGGGATTAGTAAGAATGACTTTAGAGAATGGACGTTTAAAGCTTTTCATTCTTGTAGTTGATGCTGCATGTAAGAAAATCAGGGACAGCACAAAGGGACAGTTCAGAGACTGAGCAGCAGTTTTCCCACTTCCCTACATTCTCTTCGGAAAATTCTTTGTTTCTTTGCTCAGGACGGTGTAGAAATAAGTCCTCTTAGGGGACTTCCACCACTTCCCTTGGAAGTCTTTCTTATTCTACCCAGGAGGAAATCTGGGCATTATTAAATCCTCACTCCTACACATCCTCCTAGGGGACTCGTTCAAATGGGAAACTGTGGGTATGGAAAGGAAGTGGCTGCAGCCTAAAATTTAAATTCACAGGAAAATTAGTACTATGCCAATTAGATATAGTAGCATGGCACAGTAGCTTAGATATAGTAACTTCAATAGTATGTACACTGTAGTAAATATAGTAACTCGGGCAGATCCAATATGGAAGCAGTTCCTTTGACAGAAGGAAAGGTTCTGCTTCTCTGGGGTGATGTATAGACTGCAAATCAGGGAAGATGCTATCTTAAGTATTTTGGAAACCATTTAACAATGGTGGTATACTACTTACATATGACTCTAAAGAACTCTAGGCTTATTCTTTTCCTTTGTTTTTTTTTTTTTTTCCTTTTCTTTTAAGAGATGGAGTCTTGGAACATTGCCCAGGCTGGAGTGCAGCAGCAATTCACAGGCTGGATTCCCACTACTGATCAGCATAGGAGTTTCCCACCAAGGCTGGTTCACTCCTCCTTGGGCAACCTGGTGGTCTCCTGTTCCTAGGAGGTCATTGTGTTGACACTGGAATTAGTGCAGACACCTGATTGGCATAGCAAGCTACGGCCTAGAACACCTGGGCTCTGGTGGTCCTACGACCTCAACCTCCAGAGTAGCTGGAATGACAGGGCCATGCCACCCTACCCTGCCATTAATTCAAAATATAAATCCTTGAAGGTAATTAAAGGGTGCTAGTTTTAAAATCAAAAGACCAGGTTGGGCAGGTTGGCTCATGCGTATAACCCCAACACTTGGGGAGGCCAAGGCAGGAGGATCTCTTGAGCCAGGAGTTCTAGGCCAGCCCAGGAAACATAGTATCTCTAAAAGTTTTTTTCTACAAAAATAGAAAAAATTAGCCCTTTCCCAGTCTATCAATGAAACCAAAAGACTTACCACTAACTGAGAAGAAATATGTATAAAATATGTCAGAAAAATGGTTAATATCTTTATAAAGAGAAAAGGAGGGATATTCCTCTGCCCCCACAGACACCCTCAGGGAGTTCACAAGAGGAAATATCCACGAAAAGCTCACATTCGTTACTAATTCAAAATCAGATACATAAGATTATTTCTGTTCCCTGAAAATGACTGACAGAGACTGTTTTAAATTAAAGTAAGAAATAGTAAAGGCACCATTACAAACTTCTAGTGGAAGTTCAAAATAATACAGCCTTTTAGGAAAACAATTTGGCAATATGTCTCTAAATTATGATACATTCATTCATTGGAATATTCTGCAGCCATAAAAAGAATCCTGTGGAAGTTTTTAGAGCCATGGAGATTTGCTTATGAAAAAGCATAATGAAACATAAGCAAAAAATGATAAGAAGAATTTTTAGGGTAAAGTAGATTGTTTCGACCCTCAATTTTCATAAGGTTGTTAATTTGGGCAGAAAGATAGCTTTTAATCTCAAGCTTATTTTCTTCTAATGAAATATGAATGCTTCATGATAAACCAAAAAGTATTTTGAGTGCAGTGGCACCCATCTATAGCCCTAGCTACTGTGGAGGCTGAGGCAGGAGGATCACCTGGACCTAGGAGGTCAAGACAGGGCAATATAACAGGATCCCCCCCAAAAAAGGACTCTATTATTATATTTTTTATTATAAAATAAAGGCTCCACTAAGTATTCTTTAAAAGACTCTGATTTTTTTTGAATGCATGATATTTATTTCACATGCAATATTATAAAAGCACTTCGTTACAAAATGCTAAAATATTCATAATGACTAACAACAGTCAAAAGCACGCTTTGGACATTCCACTCACAAAAAGCGGAACCACAATCGATCTTTGTGTTCTATCACTGCATTATTTGATTTTATTTCCAACTATTTATAAGCAAAACACAGACAAAAGCACAATCACCTGCATTCCTCACGTCACCCACTTCCACAGAATATCCTGACCAGTGCACTGGGTCAGAAGACAAATCTATTCCTGATTGAGTGACTTTGAGCTCAGATTTCTCATCTGTCAAATTAGGTAATAATATTCCCTACCTCAAGGACTCACATGAGGATTAAATTCATTAACCTATGTAAAAATCTTAGACCATTACTTGGCACATGTATCTCAGCAAGTGTCATCTCGTTTTTGTAATTATCATTTACTACTACTACTACTACTACTAAGAAGCAGCATACTTTTAAAATTATATATGTGGATATAAAGAGCAGCATTGATATGGTCAAAGTAGAATTAAAACAACTAGAAAAAGCTAATCCAAGGTATTTCGCCTAAAAGTAAAGATTAAGACTAGCATTTAGAATTAAAAATGTAAATCCTATGGGTTAATTTGGGGGAGCTTCGATATCATTAAGATTCTAGACAACATGTTGTGAGGATTCAAATGGAAAGACTCCCATATTAAGTGGCTCAATTAGCTATTAAAGGTGGCCTGTATTTCAGAACTCTGGAAAACAAAAGGGCAGTAGTAGAACCACTTGTACTCTGTGAAGTTCAAATTGCCAGACTCCAACACATTGCCAGATTTCATGCATAAATTAAATATAACCATCTTGGATCTTTCTGTGAAATAATTTGTTTTGTAAACTCAATTTTAAATCAGCCCAAGTGGTGGATAAGAAATATTCTAGTTCTTTGTCTTCTCTTTATTGTTTCCTTTCTGTAAATAGCACAAGGAGTTCTTAACATCAAATCAATTTTCTTTCGAAACTTTTCCAGGGAACTTACTATGTTAGTCAATAACGCACCTAAAAAACAAAAACCTTAGAGCCTGTGTTAAAGATCAGGCCTGGCTGAGGGAGGCTGTCAGCTGTGGCTGCCTCCTGTTTCCCCAAGACGGTGAGATCCTCAGCTGAGATCCTTAGCAGGAGAGAGGATGGATACTGGGAAACAGAGATAGTGTGGCTTTGGTTCTCAGTCCTGCCACATGAACAAGGTCTAATCTCCACTTAAAAAAAAAAGGGAGCGAGGCATAATGATAAAAGAATCATTTTATCATGAAGACATTTGCACTAGATTGTTTATAGCAGCTCAATTTACAATTGCCAAGATGTGGAAACAACCTAAATGCCCATCAACTCAGGAATGGATTAACAAAGTGTGGTCTATTATAGCATGGAACACTATTGAGCCATAAAAAAGATGGTGACTTTACATCTTTTGCATTAACCTGGATGGAGCTGAAACACATTCTTCTTAGTAAAGTGTCACAAGAATGGAAAAGCAAGAATCCAATGTACTCAATACTAACATGAAGCCAGCAGACAATCTAATTCATACCCACAGAGGAGTAAAACTCCATTCAATTCATGTTGGGGGAAGGAGGAATGAAGGAGGGGAGAGAATGGGGGCATTGGTGTGCTCCCACTTAATGGCACAATGTAGGGGTGTATGGCACACCTTTTGGATGAGAGATACAATTACAGGATGAACTCTACTTAACAAATTCAAATATTATGACCTGGTTGTTTGTATCCTCACATTAACCTTAAATTAAAAAGAAAAAGCAGCTAAGGTGCCAGCCACATACACCAGAGCTGGCAGGTTCGAATCCAGCCCAGGCCTGCCAGACAACAATGACAACTACAACCAAAAACAATAGCCAGGCATTGTGGCAGGTGCCTGTAGTCCCAGCTACCTGGGAGGCTGAGGCAAGAGAATCACTTAAGCACAGGAGTTGGAGGTTGCTGTGACCTGTGATGCTGCGGCACTCTACCCAGGGTGACAGCTTGAGGCTGTCTCAAGAAAAAAAAAAAAAAAAAGAGGAGCTGATGTAAAAGAGAAAAAGCTGCTTTCTGGAGGGAGTTTGCAAAACGTAAAAAACATGAAGCATAAGTAGGGTTTATCTGCCGACCCAAGAGAAAGTGAGACAAGACGTTGGGAAAAGATTCTGACTTCTGTAAGCAGCAGTAGGAATGCGTCCCTACAGGTAACCTAAGTTGGCCTCTTGGGTGGCCGAGAGACATCCCTCGATCACAGAACCAGTGACAATGGGACCACAGTTCTGTTGGTGTTATATGGGCCACGGAAGGCAGTATAAAATCCACAATGCAGCACTGTGCTTTGGAGTTAGACTGGGTTCAATTCAAGGGAAAATCAAAGTTTTCCTTCTGTCTCACAGGTCGTTTATTCTCAAGCTCTTTTTCTACCTGTTCTTTCTCTGTTTAACCTCTAACCTTTATAGACATCTTCCTCAACCACGTGGGAAGAAGGATGAGGTATTGCTTTGATTTCTAATCCACTGCAGACAGATACTACTGTAAAGTACAACAAAATGAATTACCAAAATGGCGAAATCAAAGGCACACAAAATGTAAACGATCATTTCCTATAGATGCTATAAAAGTGTCTTGGTGACACCGGTAGTCCCAGTCAGGAGGCTGACAGGGAAGATCACTTGAGCCCAGGAGTGTGAGACCAGCCTAGATAACACAGGAGACTCCATCGCCTTTGGGTGGCCTCACTCTAGAGAACAGGGTTCCATCTATATGCTCTTCCTAGCTGACAAATCCCCAATCTACAGCTCCCACCTGCCCTTGCCCTGACTCGGGCATCCAGTTGCCAGTCTGACCAGCCCCGTTGGGTATCTTGGAAGCATGTCAAATGAGCATGTGCAGTCAGAAATCTGGATGTCATCCCTGTTCCAAAACCTCTTCTCTCTACCACCTCATCTAACCAGACAGGGAGAAACAGCAGCACAATCTTCTCCTTCAGTCTCCATCCACTCCACCAGCAATTCCTGCCACCCCTCTCCAAAATATGCCACAAATTAATCTGCCCGCCCTCCCTCCTCCAAGCCACCATCCTCCTTCCACTACATCACTGAAAAAGAGTCTGTTCTCTTCACTACGATGCTTCTCACTGCCTGACGCATAGTAAGGACAAAAAATATTTCCTTTCTAAACATGATGAATACGATCCAAACAAGTATACAAATCTCTACTGCAAGTACGATTAGTTATCACTCAAGATTAGAGACTCCAGCAGCAGATCTTTTGAGAGATCTCAAATCTTCATATGCTGAACATATATTATACATACATACTCCATAGATTGACAAAGTATAGTTGCATATATTTATGGGGTACAAAACAGTACCCCACATTTTTTAATACAATGTGAAAAGATTAAATAAAGCTAACTAATGTATCTATCACCTCAAATACTGAATTTTTTTTTGTGATGAGAACATTAGAAATTTACTCTCTTGGCAATATTGAAATGTACAGAACTCCATTATTAGCTCTATTTTTCTTTCTTTTTTTTTTTTGAGACAGAGCCTCAAGCTGTCACCCTGGATAGAGTGCTGTGGCATCACAGCTCACAGCAACCTCCAATTCCTGGGCTCAGGCGAATCTCTTGCCTCCTCCTCCCAAGTAGCTGGGACTATAGGCGCCTGCCACAATGCCCGGCCATTTTTTGGTTGCAGCCGTCATTGTTGTTTGGCGGGTCGGGGCTGGATTCGAACCCGCCAGCTCAGGTGTATGTGGCTGGCGCCTTAGCCCATTGAGCTACAGGCGTTGAGCTATATTTTTCATGCTGTGCCATTGATAAAATAATCATAATTATTCCTTCTGAGACTTGTACCCTTTGACTATTGTCTCCCCTTTCCCCCAAACACCCCAGCCTCTGTGACAGCCTTTCTATTGCATGAGTTCAATTGTTTTAGAGTCCACATGGGAGAACATGAAGTATTTTTCTGTGTTTGGCTTATTTCACATAGCATAATGCTCTCCAGTTCCACCCATGTTGTCCCAAATGAGAGAATTTCTTCCTTTTTGAAGGCTGGATAGCATTCCATTGTCTATTAATACAACATTTTCTTTTTTTTTTTTTTGCCCGGGGCTGGGTTTGAACCCACCACCTCTGGCGTATGGGGCCGCCACCCTACTCCTCTGAGCCACAGGTGTCGTCCCAATACCATGTTTTCTTTATCCACTCATCCCTTGATGAATACTTAGTTATCCCATAACTTGACTATTGTCAATGGTGCTGCAATGAACGCGAGAGTGCAGATATCTCTTTGACATACTAATTTCAAATCTTTTGTGTAAATACCCAGAAGTAGGATTGCTGGAACACAGAATGATTTTATTTTCAGTGTTTTGATGAACCTCCGTACGGTTCTTCACAAAGTTTACACTAATTACATTGATAATATACATGCTAAGAAACATGAGATGCTTTTTCATGCTTTTGCATCTCACTAATGATTCGGTGATGTAGAGCCTTCTTTCATCTCTCTGTTAGCCATTTATATATCTTTTGTTGAAAAATACTCAGGTCTCTTCTCCATTCTTAAGTAGATTATTTTCTTTTCTCCAAAGGTGATTGAGCTCCTTGTATATTTTGGATACGAATCCCTTATCAGATATATGGCTTGCAAATGTTTTCTCTCCATCTGTGGGTTGTCTGTTGACTCTGTTAATTGCTTCCTTCGATGTGCAGAAGGAAAAGTCTTCACTGCTTATATGATGGATATGATGGACCTTAAAAAACAGGCACCATCTTGTCAGAAATTGCTGAGGAAAAGGACATTCCAATTGGAAATAGAGTCAAAAGTTGTGTCTGGGAAATACAGACAGTCTAGCTTGACTTAAGCAAAGGTTTCCAAGACAGAAAAGTGAAGTGAGCCATCCAGGTCACAAGGAGCCTTGAATGCCAAGGTAGAAGAACCTGAAGGCAATTGCTAAAGGTCCCTGGGGGAATGAAAGCTTTTCGCATAGGGGAGCTAGACAGTCAAGGCCAAGTTGTGAAAATTAATTTGACAATGATACACAGAATATGACACAAAGGGGAGAGTTGAGTGATATTGATAGCTGTGCACGCATACAAATGACCCAGTTTACAATTCTAATTGCTTTCTCTACCTGTTCTTGAAACTTAGGAAGACCATTTCATGAAATTAGTTACTTATAAGCCATCAAAAACCATGGCATGATCACCCTTCCACAGCTGAACTAAGAGAAAATAACGAACCAAGTGAACTCCTATGCTTGAATAATTCTCATTTGAATGAGAATCATGAACTGGAGAAGTAGGCTGGCTACATCGCTCTCTATTATTTTTCGATTCTATTATTCTTCATACATAGTGGCAAACAGACATAAAGTTAGATACCATGTCTAGGCTTGATCAGTGTACAATAAAAAGTGACCCAGAAGCAAAAGCGTAGCTCATTTCTGCAATTATGTTTCTACCCTCAGATAGACAGAGACAAATGCAAAGATGACAATGAAAATGTTATCCGTGCGTGTTTTGATATAGCCCCAGGGCTTTGGAAATCGCATCTGCTGTGTGCGCCTGTCTCTCCGCTGTGTTTGATGTGTGTGAGTGTCCAGTAAATTCATCTCCTCCCTCCATTTTTCCCCTGTTTAAAAAAAATTAAAACACCCTGGTGCATATCACAAAAGACCACGCAAGGACTGCAGTGAAGGTTTTTGACAGCAGGCGTATCTGCACATAACCTCTGTCCCAGGAGATTTGTCTCCAGCTCAAATAACATGTTAGACTTAAGGCTGCCTGATCAGTTAATTGATATACCATTCCAAAAATCCATGGCTATCCTGAAAATATAATGATTTATCATCAGACATCTTGATTTCTAAACTTAGTCACACACTTCACGGCTGGTTATCTCATTTCACAGCTTTTCCTTTCTGAGACCAGAGGAGGAAGGGGTTTGCCTTCCTCTAGTATTTATTCTTCTGGACTATGGCAAGCCCAGTGTTAGGCAACAACTATCCATTAAGCGTTGGCTACATTTGCCTCTTTCTTATTTCAACAATGTACGTGATCTGTGGTTCAGGATATACTCTTTGTTTGCTAGCTACAAACTCTAACAAAGCTGAGTTTTATTCATATAATTATTCAGAGTGTAACAGTAAACATGCCACTCTCTCTCTTTTTCTCTCTCTCCCCCCCACACACCTACCACAAAACCCAAAGATGACCATAATAAACATGCCCAAAGCCATAGATTAGGGGTTTTCATGATTTTTTTTTTTAAAGTGTATTCTGCTCAGGTCAATATTTAACTGAGCAGGTTTGTCTGCTCAACACCTTCCGATAGTTGCCAACTTACTCAGAGCTAAAGCCAAAATCCTTATGATGGTTGGCAAGACAGCACGTGACCAGTCCCCCAACTTTCTCCCTACTGCCCGTTCCTGACTAGAGGCATTTTCAGTTGCTGTTCCCCCAATGGGAATGCAGGGCTTATTTTCTCCACGCCTGGTCTCAGTTTAAATGTCATCTTCTCAATGAAGCCTTCCCTGATCACCCCATCCCACAGTCTCCACCCGCCCTCCCTTTGTTTTCTCCAGAGCACTCATCACCACCTGAGATGCTGTGTATTTCACTTATTTAAATTCCATAAATATAATTAGTACATAAATAAAATAGCATAACTCGAGATGTAAGCCTCCTAGTAAGCTCCTACTGGCATGGAGTTTTTAAAAATCTGTTTCGTTCACCACTGCAGCTACTGTTCCAAAGACAACAGGTGCTTAATAAATATTTGTGGGTTTGGTGCCCATAGCTCAGTGGTTAGGGCGCCGGCCACGTACACCTGAGCTGGCGGATTCGAACCCAGTTGGGCCTGCTTAACAACAATAACAATAAGAACAACAACAAAAGTAGCCGGGTATTGTGGCAGGCGCCTGTAGTCCCAGCTACTCGGATGCTGAGGCAAGAGAATCACTTAAGCCCAAGAGTTTGAGGTTGCTGTGCACTGTAATGCCATGGCACTGTACCGAGGGCGACATACTGAGACTCTGTTTCCAAAAAAAAAACAATTATGGAATGAATGTACTAGGTGTTAGTCACACAGAGATGACCAAGATGCCATTCCTACCGTTTAGGTAGGAATAGTATCCATGAATATTGCTCCCCATATAAAGTCAAGCCTGACAAATGATCTCCACTAGGGCTCTGACAGTCTGGTAATGCAATTACCTTTATGAATCAGTGCCAACTCTTCTTTCGAGAAATAAATTTGAACACTCTCATAATAAGTGCACATATCTGAATAGTCCGGTTTAAGCAGATCACAAAAACCAAAGAAAGATTAGGAAATGTGTTTGAACAGCTTAGGAAGGTAAAAATGTTGATAATATTCTCAACAAAGCTGAAGGAGGAGAGAACGCATCCCTTCTGTCATAACTTTGTCAAAGCTCAGAACTTCCCAAAGCACTGTGTGGAATTTTTAAAATATATTACACATGACAACAACTTTCTATAAAACATCTCTCTCGCAGCATTCTACAAATGATGTGTTTCCACTAAATGTCTTCCCTGTCTTACGACCTACTCAAACGATAGGCAGTAAAAATAATTTTTTTAAAAAAATTGTTCTAACAGACATTAAAGTCATATTTTGTAGATTTCATTTAACATCCCAACATCAAAGTATTCATAAAGAATATCACTTCTGCAATGCATAACGCAAAAGTAGGAGTCATTATGTTTACTATAAAAACAACCAATAAGTGTGTTAGATAGAGTCTTTCCCCTTGACTTTTCTGTTAATAATTCCTTTTCGTAATTGAGTAGGATGCTGCATAATTTGCCTATGGTGATTCTGAAGACTGAAATGCTTGATGGAGAATCTACCTTAACTACTAAATTTATCAAAAGGAAGAAAAAGAAAAACATTCAGTCATGGATGCGTTACCGTGAAGTCAGCAAATACTAGTCTGAATGAACACTCAAACAGGTAACCTCATTTCCTGAACTTGCATTTTCTCTTTGCCAAATAAATGTGTGGGTTTTGTTTTGTTTTTGTACCAGAAATACATTAGGAGGCATGGGAGAAAACAAAGAAGATACTGACATATTTATAGTCCTTTCTACTCTATGTAAAAGATGGCATTAAAATTATTTTATAAGTTAGATGTGATGGTCTTATAGTAAGACTTATCAGTCAAAGCTTCTAAATAAATTCATTTAATAAATGTAATAAGCATCATATGACACTTTATAAGAACAAAGTAAGCCCTCTGGTAATTTTACATTTGGGCTTCTTGACTAGAATATGTCAAGAATGATGTGTACAACAAACTGACATGTAGGGAGAAAATGGAAGGACGATGATTATAATGGCTCTCTTTCACGAGTAAACTTCTCATTTGTGTTGGCTTCAGAACACCAAACCCGTCTCAGGCTGCTCAGGAATTGCCTAGGCCCTCCTTGTAAACCAGGAGTGTGTTTAATCAGATCATGCAAAACGAAAAGCCCAAAATTTTAGTGCCACTAAATCTTACCCAACCCCTTTGCCTGAGCAATGTTACATAAGCGAATGCCAATCTTTGCTTCTGTTTGCTGAAACTCTAGCCAAGATGAAGCATTATAGGAATTCAGTCATGTATAACTGAGTCATCTGATCTGGAAATTCATTTTTAGTTTCAGGACTTGGAAGTGCAAGAGTTTTCCAAGATCATCTAGGGAATAGATGGGAATAAGGAAAGGGGAACGGGGATCCGGGAGCAGTCTGTTGTATGGTGTGCCCATGATCACACTGCTGAGGGGAAGAGCTCACATTGACACTCAAGCCTCCTAACTTCTTGTCCAACTCTCTCTCTTTCTACGGAGAGATTCGTAGGAGAGAACCTTCTCCCCTTACTCCTTCACCCATTTTTTTCACATGTTTACTCCATCAAACTGTGCATTTCTTAGATGCCAAACTTTCTTCTCCAAGTCTTTTCAATAGTTGTTTGTTAAATCTATTGGGCTTCAGGTCCTGAGTAGGTTAGCGCTGGGAAAACACACGTGACGCCTGGTCCCGGGCTAGATACTAAAACAAACAAGTCTTGGTAGGGCCGAGAAGTGAAGCTGTCGGAGGAAAAAGAGTTCTATGACCAAGTTCAAGTGTGCTTATTAGAGAGTCAGGCAGAAAGGAGGCCCCCAACGCAAGGCTCTGATTGAACAAAGAGGATGCAGAGAGCCAGGGCAGGCGAATCTCCAAGAAACACCAACAAAATGTTCACTGAAGTCAGGGGTCTGAGCAGCAGCATAGATCTAGCTCTATGTCAGCATTTATCACTCTAGACAGTTTTGTTAAGGAAGGAGAAAATGCTGAGATAAATGAGTTAATTAAATGGCCAGGTCCAGTCCAGCCCCGTCCTTATTGTCCTCTCCTGCGTCAGTTCTTCTCAGCCTCCAGGAGCAGAGCACACCCACTGGGGTCCCTCCTTTCCTACGGTAAAGGTGTGACAAGGTCATGGTGGAGAGTCCAAAGTTAACCAGAACTTAGCGTCATTCCCACAAACTGCCCAGAAAAGAGACGAAGCCTCAAGCCAGACTGTCTTAAGGAGTGTGAATGTTCCAGAAAGCAGAAAAAATGGGAGTGATTGTGCCCTTCCAATTTCGAATATTCCAAATAGCAAGCCAAGGTCCAATGTGCCACTTGGAGACAGGGAGTATACCTTACTCATTCCTATGCTCCTTACACGCGGTACTAGAAACTCTCCACACACATCTGCAGAATAAGCAAGTGGAGGTCGCCCTCTGCACTCCCCAGGCTGCTTTGTGCAGAGAGTAGAAGTTCAGCGAAGTCCTCAGGGAAGTCCTCAGGTAAGAAATGACACTAACGCCATCAAATGTTCTGCCAAGCTTTCACAAGGCACCTAGATCATATTCCACACCTGTCTCTGCCTCTGCCCCTGCTCTCTGCTGACTGAACTTTCCTGGTACGGTGGCAGGTTCAAGCCAGCTCTGTTATGGCTTTGTGAGAATTAACAAGTCAGAATGCTGAATGTTAGAAGACTAGGACACTCTTAGGTTATTTATTTATTTATTTATTGAGACAGAGCCTCAAGCTGTCCCCCTGGGTAGAGTGCTGTGGCGTCACAGCTCACAGCAACCTCAAACTCTTGGGCTTAAGCGATTCTCTTGCCTCAGCCTCCCAAGTTGCTGGGACTACAGGCACCTGCCACAATGTCTGGCTATTTCTTTTCTTGCAGTTGTGATTGTTGTTTTAGCAGGCCTGGGCTGGGTTCAAACCCACCAGCCCAGGTGTATGTGGCAGGCGCCCTATCCACTGAGCACCGCCCAACACCCTTAGGTTATAAATTCATTTAAGTTTTCTTCCAGAACTTCTATTATTTAATTTAGTCTTATACTTAATTATTTAATACATTAGAAATTTTGTGAGAGTGTGTGTGTATAAAAAAAATTCAGACTAGGATCTGGATTAATTTTTTCTAAACAGTCAGTTGCTCAGCATCAATTATTAGGGTATCTATTTTCTTACATTGATTATAAAATGCCACTTTCACTATAAATAAATCTCATAACATTTTTGACTGTACTACAATATTTTTCATTATTGGCCCTAATTTTTCTCCAGTACTAAACTGTTTTAAAGATAGTAGCTTCATACCATATTTTAATATCCAGTAGGGCTAATCTCCCCTAATAATATTTCATTTCTGTAGAATTTCATACATTCCATTCTTTCTTTCTTTCATACATTCCATTCTTAAGAAAAATAATAACATCATTTTGCCATGTCCCCCAGAAGATCTTGCCAGCAGTTTAATTGGGATTTCAGTTCTTTTATGGAGAGATTTAGAGGAAATGAACATTTTGCAATATTGAGTCTTATTATTCAAAAGTATAGTATGTTTACCCGATGACTTAATGACTTAAATTTTTTATGCACCTTAGTATAGTATGCTGCTTTGGTTTTGGGGTTTTTTATTTTTTTATTTTTTACATATACATGTGTTTATGAGGTTTCCACCTTTGCCTTCACAGAATTAAAAAGGCTTAAAATTTAATAACAATAATAATGTTTAAGATAAGGGCTAGAAACAAAAACCTCATAAAGAATGAACAAAGATAAATACATTCAGAAAAGAAACCAGACGATTGCTGCATCGAGATATTCAGCAATAATAATAATTATAATAATAATGCAAAGAAAGTAACATTCACATTGTCAGATAAGAGTATGTTTATTATAGAATGCTTTGACTCTGAGGCTCAGTATGGAGTCATCAGGTAACTTCTTGTTTTTTTTCCAAAGTCTTTTTTTTGGGGCTTTGTGGAGACAGGGTCTGACTCTGTTGCCCAGGTTGGAGTGCAGTGGAATGTGCAGCCTCGAACTCCTAGGATCCAGTGATCTTCCTGCCTCAGCCTCCCAAGTACCTGGGACTACAGGAACCCACCACACCTGGCTAGATTTTTTTATTTTTTATAGACATGAGGGTCTCACTATGTTGCCCAGGTTGGTCTCAAACTCTTGGCCTTAAGCAATCCTCCAGCCTTGGCCTCTCAAGGAGCTGGCATTATAGGCATGAACCACCAACCTTGGCTGCTCAGTATAATTTTTAAATATTCCTCATCTTGTGCCTGTATGTTACATTTAACTTCAAATGTTTTATTCTTAGGCTGAGGCAGGAAGATCACCTAAGCCCGGAAGTTCAAAACTGTAGGAAGTTATGATTAAGCCACTGCACTCTGGCTTAGACAACAGAGTAAGACCCCATCTCTTAAAAAAAAAAGTTTTATTCTTAATGTTTAATATGTTTAAGTATTATTTTTAACATTCTATATGCCATTTTCTGTGCTTATAATACTTTCTCACCACTTCTCCCTTGGGCAAATTCTGCTCATTCTTCAAGGTCCCATTCAGATGCCTCTTCTTTTGTAAAGTCTTCCTAGGCCCCACATCCAAGTGGGATAGACCAGTGTCCTTCCTCTGTCTTCCTATGTAACAACACCACGCCGGTGGTCCCATTGTAGTGTGACTTCTCTAGGCAGGCCCCTCGCCCTCCTTCCGTCTGGGTGCTCTGAGAGGAGAGGAGCTAGAGCCCTCCGTGCCGGGCTCACAGCGAGCACACGGTGATTACTGTACTCAGAGAATACACGCCTTCAAAT
Source organism: Perodicticus potto (assembly GCA_963574655.1). Classification (NCBI taxonomy): domain Eukaryota; kingdom Metazoa; phylum Chordata; class Mammalia; order Primates; family Lorisidae; genus Perodicticus; species Perodicticus potto. Next base: position 23,495 of record CAUYRH010096249.1, read on the forward strand.
TTCAGTAGTGTTTTTGCAGGGCTAACAATAATAATTGACAAATGATAGAAATTGAAATAATGAGATGGCAGGTTTATTTTTTTCCTTAAGCACAAGCCGTGCTTAAAAATGCAGAAAATTATCCCATAATGAGGAGTCATAAATAATCAAGAAAGAAAACCAATACATCCTTGTCCTGGTATGCATTTCTGCCTCACATAAAGAGGCAGTGGAGAGAGCACCCTCTGGCATTAATGAGCCCTGAATTTCAATCCTTGATCAACTGCTTACTATGAGATAATGATCTCAGGCAAGTTCCTTCACTTCTCCATGCCTTATTTTCTCTGTCCGTATAAAATGGGCATAATAAATACCTTCATAGTAGGATGTTTAAGAGACCTCTCTGATGTCCAAATTGTTTGATTTCCCCCCAGAGCTGCTCCCCTACTCGCCTCATCCCAGGACATGACATGCTGTCCTCTCAGCTGCTGAAAAAATTGGAAGTATCCAAGAGTCCCCTCTTTCTTCTACTCCCAGTTGCCAAACCCATCAGCAAGCCCTATAAGCAATTTCTCAGAGATTTGTCCAGAACCCAGTGACTTCTCACCAGCTGCTCTCCCACCATCTAGACAAAGCCACCACTTTTTTTGGTCTTAACCCTTACAGGTGCCTCCTAAGTGGTTTTCCTGCTTCTTCTACCTGGCTCCCACCTATTTTCCACAGATTGACTGAGCCATCCTTTTAAACTACTTCAAATTATGTCATAGCTCTGCTTAGAACTTTTGGAGCTCCTATCTCGCTCAATCAAGTTCAAGTCTTCAAACACCTGGAAGAACCTATTTGCTGACTCTTTTCCTCCACCAATGCTTCATCTCCCATCTCCCACCCTGCATCCAGCCACATTGGCCTCCCTGCTGGTGCTAGAACAAGCAAGAAAGACCTCAGGGTCTTTGCATTGTCCATCTCCCTGCCTAGAAAACTCTTTGCCTACACCTGGATGACCCCTCACCTCCTTTGGGCCTCTCCCCAAAGAAATATCCCTTTGTCAAAGGGACCTTCCATTATCACCTCATAGAAAATAGTGCCTTGCCCACCCCCTCATGTCCCCAGCGCTCACTCGCTATTCTACTTCTCAGTATTTTCCTCACAGTGCTCACCATGGCCCATCCTATGTTCACTTGGCAAATGGCCATCACACTCCAACACTTAGTAGGTGTTCAAGTAATACTTACTGAATGACTGGAGAAACTAAACAACTCTAATTCTATAATTTATAGAAAGCATTGAGCCACAGAATAGAGTCTCCGAAAATAAGTAGTCACTAAGGAACTGGTGAGAAAGCCTCCCCTTCTCTGTCGCCCAGGCCCATTACTCACCCAAGTGCTTCAATGACTCAGAATAAAGATTCCCTTGTTTTACACAGAACAACAAGAACAAATAAATCTCCCTGGAACCCATTAGAGATTGCCAACCTAAATCTCTTTCCCACTTGTTTTAAACTTTTAAAAATGATGGCTGTTTCCCCTCGCTCCTTCTCCCAGACTTGGGGACTCCTCTCCTTCTGTTCATTCCCATTCGGAGCTAAAAGCCAGAAATAGCTGTTGACTGCATTGTCCTCATTTCCCTCCATTGTTACCGTTCAGTTCTCTGATGCTTCCCTATTGTGGGTGTTTTGAAACTGAATTCCCAATAACTTGAGAAAGAAAAGCACCAATATAGATTCTGGACACAGCCTGAAGTAAAAATGTACTAGAGAATATTTTCATTAGGAAAAACTAGTTAAAAATTGATCCTAACACAGTTACATATATCACATCTAGTATTATTTTCTTCTGGAATAACTTTAAAGACCTAACGAGAGAATACATTATTTCAATTTGTTAAAAATGTAAATAACAATAATTATGCAGATAGGGCTCTTCCTCTCTTTTGGACAATCAACTCTAAAAAGTTTCCTAATAGAGGATTGGATTAAAAATCATATGCTCTCCAGTCAACCAGCATGTAATTTGTGCATACCTAACCCACAGCCCCTGCTTTCATTTTTATTTTAATATAAAGCTCAATAATACAAAAGACTTCACAGGTTCATCTACTAAATAAGTGCTTACCCACCCAGTAATTATGTTTTTTAATGGACAACTTTTTTTTTTTGGTAAATACATATTCGATCATTTTCTCAACAAAAGAATATAATGTACTAGAAAAGATAAATCTCCAATACATTAGCAGAAAGTCATCAAGTAGGTTGTGAGTCCAAGAATAATCAATAAATTGAATGACACGTTTTAAAGCTGCTTGAAACTGAATTAACTAGACAAGACCCACTCCTATAAAATGATTATACAGGGACTGAGCATTTCTTTCCCTCCATACTTTTACTCTAGATAATTTACCCAATAGAAGGAAACCATTGTGTGAATTCACTAAGAAATAAAGAACAGATATTACAAAACCTTATTTGGGTTTGACTTTATGCTAAATGTCATTGGTCTATAGTGGTCATTGCACCTAAGCATACCAATTTGCCACTTGGAGAAAAAGCCAGAAATGTGCTGGATTGAGCAGAAGGAGTTAGCCAGCCCGGGATTTAAATTTAAATATTGATGTAGGTAATCTCCGTGTAGTTGTTACTACAGGCAGATAGTCAGCCACTGACCCAAATTTTATCTTTTAAGAATAAGGACTACATTGACACCAAAATGTACACTGGCTAGATATACCAGCAGTTAGAAAAAGCCTAGCGTAGCCCCAGTACACATCTGTTGTCCCAGCATCCCACAAGGTTTAACATTGGTCCTAGACAGAAGCATCCCGGGTTGAATGATAACTTACATGGTATATATAAAATACATATTTAAAGGCAAGCAAGGAATGCTGATCAGCCCCTGTTTGTCCCAGCCTTAGTCAACCACAAATTCTAATGCCCTTTAATATTTCTCCACCCCAAAATGATGACAATCCTCACCCCAGAGTGCTCTGTAAGTTATTTGTTAAATGACTTCATTAAGTAGTATATTAGCGTCCTTGTCCCAGAAATGAATAGGATTTAGAATTAATCTGGATTCTGTAGGAGGGAAGTTCAATAAATACTAGCTGATCGAATGTCAATGAGAAAAGTTGAGAATTCAACACTGCTATATTGTCAACTTGCTTGTTGTCAAGACAAATTATCGTTAGTTCTATTCTAGGGAGGAGGGGAGAGTAGAAAACTTATCTTTTCTTAATTGTAGAATCTCTTTTATATCTAATATGAATTGCAACCCCACTGACTTCTATTCTCAATAAGGAAAGAATGTGATAATTCAGTTTATTTTAGCAAATATCTGTTAGACTGAAATCTTTTCTTTCTGTGTTCAATTTTAAGAGCAAAATCAATAATCTTGTTTAGTCCACATCAACCCCTCTGTTGCTCTCATCACTTCTCTCTCTCTCTCAAACCTTTAAAACAGTTTTCTCTTCAGTTCATACATGAGTTAATTTTGGCCCCAGGCTGCTATCCGTGACAGAATGATGACATTTGAGTTCTAGACCCAGAGAGATTCACAAAGGCAGCCAGGAGGGCACCTTAACTGGTGAGGGAGATAATAAGAGCTAAACGTGGGAGCACCCATCAGAGCCTGCAGGAGACACAGGCCTGCTCTGTATCCACAGAGTGGAGTCACAAGTGCCTTTTTAACATAGCCACAACGTCCCCAAGATGAGTGAATGAGATGGGGGAGGAGCCACAGGAGAAGACAACAAGGCTTTAGAATGCCTCCCAAGGAGTTCTAAAGGAAACTGAACAAAACAGGTATTTGGGAAGCACGATCTGCTATGTACGGTTAATGCTGCATGTTTCAACAGACAATAACTCCACTATGCTATTATAGTGAGGGCAACTTGTGCAGCCAACTCCTTGTGATGATATAAAATGCAACAAATATAGACCGCTGTATTTGAGATGAAAGGTGTTTGACTAAGTCTCTAAGAAGGCTCAGTGTGTGTCTATGGATAGACAGATGGATGCCAGATATTCCTAGAGGCGACTGCTGTGACTAGGGTGAAACACTGGCCACTCCCCTTCTTTTTCCTTTTTTTGCTCAAGCACAGGGGAAACCAGTGATTATGCAGATAACAGCAATCACAATAGGAAAGGAGTTCAGGTCTTAGTAAGTGTCATCTTATGAATGGAGCAGCAAAAGGACAAATGAATAACACTCATATGGATTAAAATTAGAGAAGAATCTGAAACCACAGCCTCATAAATAAAGAAACATTTCCCTCATACAAGACAAGGAAGACTAATTTACCATCTCAAAGAAAATGTTGCATGAGGTTTACAAAATTTCATCTTTCAGATTGAAATGCCTCTATTAATAAGTGCTGGTCTTTTTTTCCTCCCTGCATGTAAAAATAAGATCAGTCAGGGATAACACTTCTTCCTGGAAGAACGGCCTCCCTCCGCCTCTTGCTTTAGGTCAAACACACTCCTCCACTCTTCTGAGTACAGCCTGCCTGTGCGCCAGCATTCTGAGTACTGGGATGCTCTCTGGTGACAGGGACAAAACTAAAGGTAAGGCTCGTGTAGTCTATTCCACCGTATGAAAGGGAAAACAAGAGAAGGCTTCTGGCAAGATTTTTACCTAAATGGGAATGTAGTCAGAATAAGACACAATTTACTGCAGCATAATTTGGCACTAAAATAACATATCTAACTTTGTAGGTAGCAGAATAATTAGGCGTGAGTTATTCTGGACATACTAAAGGGCCTCTCATCTCCTTTCTTTACACCTGTACTTGTCTATTTAGGAAAAACTCTTTTTCTTTCTTTCTTTCTTTGAAACAGGATCTCACTATCTCACCTAGGCTGGTGCAACGGCCCAGTCATGGTTCACTGTAACCTCCGAACTCATAGTCTCAAATGATCTTCTTGCCTCGTCCTCCTCAAATGCTGGGACTATCGGCATGAGCCACTGTGTCCGGCAGAAGAAAACTTTTGACGTAAAGGTTCACTAGTCTTTCTTCATCTTCCCTGTTCTTCTTCCCCTTTTGCTGTGATTTGAATGGGTCCACTGGAGTCCCCATGTTGGAAACCAATCCCTACCACAATAGTGTTGAGAAGGGGGACCTCCGAGAGGGGATCCCTTAGGTATGCACATGACTTTCCACGCACACATGCCTCAGTTTGACTTTCTTTGGGACAGGGATTAGGTCATGAAGGCTCTGCCCTCAAAAATGAATTCATGCCACAGGAGTGAGTTAGGCATCTCAGGAGTGGTTCCCAACAGGAGGGTGAGCTGGGCCCCTTACCTCTCCTGCCTACATTGTCTTTTACCCTAGCACTTTCTACTATGGGATAACGAAGCGAGAAGGCCCATGCCATGATATTGGACCTTTTGGCCTCCAGGAATGTGATAAATAAGTTCCTTTTCTTTATGAATTATCCAGTTGGTGGTTCTCTGCAGTGATTTTCACCTGTGTGCTGTAACACACTGGTGTGCCACAAGAGGATCTTAGTAGTGTGGCAAAAATTTTAAAGATCATTAACTTACTTTCAAAGGAAGTTCAAAGCACATTAAGTATATTCTTCTCCTTAACTCTTCATTTTTTATTTATTTATTTTTTTGAGACAGAGCCTCAAGCTGTCACCCTGGATAGAGTGCTGTGGCATCACAGCTCACAGCAACCTCCAATTCGTGGGCTCAAGTGAGTCTCCTGCCTCCGCCTCCCAAGTAGCTGGGACTACAGGCGCCCACCACAACATCCGGCCATTTTTTGGTTGCAGCCGTCATTGTTGTCTGGCAGGCTGGGGTTGGATTCGAACCCACCAGCTCGGTGTACGTGGCTGGCGCCTTAGACCGTTGAGCCACAGGCGCCAAGCCAACTCTTTATTTATCTTTTTTATCATTATAATTTAAGTGTGCCGTGGAAGTTTAACTATAGGATCAAGAGTGCCGTGAAATAAAAGAAGGTTGGAAAACGCTGCGTTAGAGTAATGCAAAATAGGTCCTGAAACCCCCTGCTCATCCACGTTTCCCCTAATGCTCCTTCTGATAGGAAAGCATACCTTGCACTATTCTTTTTGTCAAATTCCTCCCCATCCTTCAAGGTCCAATCTGAATTCCATCTCCTTGCTGGAGTGAAGCTGTCCTCGATCCCCAGTTACAGCTGACCTTCCCACCCCAGTGCAGTCATTCCTCTGTGATGACCTTTATCACATCACATTATCGTCAGCTGTTTGCATAACTTTCCTCACACATACTCAGTTTGAGTTCCTTTGGGACAGGGAATAACCTTTTTTGATTTTTGTTTTATATACCTAAAAGAATATACTTAAAAGGCACAGTATGCATTAAATGATCTAAACTTCCAAATAAGATCAGAAAAACATGTTCATAAGTGTGTATATGCTCTTAAAATCAGTTATCCAAATAAGAACTGTGTTAATCCTTGAAATACACAGACGCGGACACACACACTGACTTTGTGCCTATAGTTCTAAGAATGGGTCTAAGAATTGGTTCTACTACAAATCCAAGGATGTGTCTATCAAATGTATAGGAATAGTTGCCTGTGGGGAAAAGGAAATGAAATTAGGTAATGGAAATAAAAATATGTTAATCCATAAATTAGGCAAGAGCAGGGCCTGACGGACTGATGACAACAGTGAGCTGTAACCTGAGAAATATGATTAACTAGCCTTCTCCGTGCAAGGTCTCAAAAATTAACAAATAAATTTAAAGCTGTTCATAGATACAATGCAAAAACAATTCAACCTTCTGAAAGTCTTTGCAGAACCATATGATACTCCCACATGTGAGATAATGATGTCCAAAATTATTTCTCTCATGTAAAAGAAATCTATTTATTGAAGCGGAACCCATATATTTTAAAAGCAAAGAAAGGAATTCTAGGAAATGTAGTGTTTTGCTGTTTGGATATATTTTTAAATATCAAAATTAAGAATGGCTAAACTTGGCTTGCAAAGATGTCATCTCCTTTCTTCCACTTGATAAACTGCTTAAGAGTTTTGCAACTAAGAGGAGAAAAACTGCAGCTGATGTAGGCCAGAAACATGGCCCCCACATCCCACCAAGAAAGAACCCTGAGCGCATTAATGCTTACATCGCTATGAAAGAGGCTGATAAAGCTAAGGTGATGCTTTAGAGGCACAGAATTATAGGCAAGTAAGAGAGAAGAAAAAAGATGAAGTGGAACAGAGGTCTCCTCTTTATCAGCTAGCAAATACATGAGCCCTAAAGCTCAGGAAATCAACAGAAAAGGAGTGTGGCTTTTCCTTCTATAATCCCTCTGCCCCACATCCTAACCCAGCCCTTGTGAATGAGCCACTGGCTAGCAGAGGGCTTTGCTGCTACTCTAGAAAGCTGACAACAGCCCTCACCACCTCTTTGCCTCCTGCTCACCACTGCCCAGGACTCTCAGCTCATTTGCAACCAAACTCTTCACCCCGAAGTTAGGATGCCTGAGGCTGGCCGTGAGCCTCGCCTCTATCATTCCTGCAGTCTCAGCCACGGAAAGGACAGGCCCCCTCCTCTATTCCTTCTCTCTGCCCGCCCATCTTTTTCTTCCCTGTGTCTTTCTTTCTTCCATGCATCTCTCACCATTGACAGCGTTCCGTTGTGCTCTGGAGCCACAGACCCTTGTCAGGGGTTTCCACTCCACTGACATCTGGTTCTCCTCCCCTTGACAAACATGTCATCCTGCAGCAACCTGCTTCCCAGGTTCCGGGCTCATCGTGCTTCTTTTTCATGCCCTTTGCCCTTGGAAAGCCCCTCCCTCTGTCACGTCCTTTTTCATCTGGCCAAATCCAACTTATTCTCCAAGGAAACAATTCTGCTTTCTCTAAGAAGCCTCACCTGATTTCATACATCCCTGCGGCTGTGTTCAGTGCCAATCTGTTTTCTCATAACACTCTCTCTATCCTGCATTATCGCTCTCCCTCTTCCCTCAGTGTGTGCTTTTATAAATATATGTGTGTTTGTCTTTCCCCCAAAAATGTGAGCTCCTTCAGGGTATATACTGGGTCCTGTTGACCAACTGCTGGCATCTGACAGGTGTTCAATACATGTTTGCCGAATAAATAAATGAAAATCCTAACTGCCATGTATGAGCAGAAAATGAAGTGGACATTTTTCCTTTACTAGATTTCCTCTCAACTTACTAACGCTGTACACACTCGCTACTAAGCAGAACAAAGATGTATTCAAAGAAAAGCCAGTTATCTTTTGACTGAGTCCAGATTTTACAGAACAAATCTTTTAATACTGACATTGTCAGTACTTGTTATATGTCGTGCATGGAACAGGTATTTACCATTTATTGAACTGGACCCCAAGCTAACCAGATGGAAACTGTCCAGAAGGATGTATCGGATGCACTGTTTGCCATGCTTTACTCCCAGGATGTGGCAGGAAGGGAGCAAAAATGGGAAATTCTCACCTTTAACTTCTGTTCAATTTTAACTATACTGTACTGACCTATCATTTCTAGAACATACATGTTTTGAGTTATTTCTCTAATAGTGCAATGGAATTTATCCACACACACCTGAATGTCCTGTCCCCTCCTGCTCCAAGTCTCAAGTGTCTGGAAAGCTAGTAAGTAGTAAGCTCATGACCTGACCCCGGGGGTAGGGGAACCTGCAGCTGTGGAGCCACATGTAGCCCTCTGGATCCTCCTCTCTTCATGGCCTCTTCAGGTCTATTTGTCCAAATTCACCTGACACGAGTGACTCCATTTTAACTTTGACAATTTTCATACTTGCAAACCTAGATATTAGAAATAATCAGAGATCACTTTTAAAATAAATGGGATTTGTCATTCCAAGGGCATAAAGGCCTTCCTCTGGACATGTTAAGTAGTTAAGTAGACACATTAAGTTTCTGGTCCTGAAGACTTATCTCTACTTTCAGGAGTACTGATGAGAGGAGACGCTGAGTTGAAACCCCATAGTGAAGCTCACAGCTTTGGCACCTTTTATAAAAAATAAATGACAAAATAAACACTGTCTCAGAAAAGCTCAATTCAATAACTATTAAGTACTCAACTAATCATTTAGAATTATATTTTTCCCAGATTGGTGTACATAAAAAGACTTCATAAAAATAAAAGAAAAATCCTCAGTCATTGGGAATATCTAGGAAATTCTGGTTCTCAAAACCGAAATGGCAGGAAACAGACTAGGAATATCAAATTAACAACATCAAGCATCAGCGACCTTGTTTCCCTCACTTTGTCATTACCAAAGGCCCACGAAGGTGTTTCTAAATGTACTGGGAATTCCAAATTACTTATCAAGGACTTTTGCTTTAAATCCCATGTATAGAACATTTTCTCTCTCATCTTAGCAAATCAATGATCGTGATGTCTATCGTAGCATTCAAAGGACTAACAATAGAGGTAGAAGAGCAAAGGGGACCTGATCAAAACATGAAACGCCTGGGCAGAAATCTAGATCTGCCATGTATGGGGTAAGTTATATGATCTGTCAAAACCTCACTCCCTCCACCTGTAAAACAGGCAAGTAATAACAGTATCTACTTCACTGAGTTATTTTGAGGTTTGAATAATATAATACATGCAAAGTGCCTGGCACATAAACATATAGTAATTGATGTTTACTATCATAGATTTCCCCCCATAAGATTAGTCAGACTTCAAATTGTTAAGTACAGGATTGCCAACATGGAGTTTGAAGGAGAAATAAGATAACCGAGTGAAAGGTCTATATCTGACTCCAAATCATCTTATTTGAAGCCAGGTTCATGAAAAAACATTTGAGAACCTAGCTCTATTCCAAACTTTATAGCTCCTCTCAAATGGCTGGGGCCATCTTCACTCCACATCCTCAGATAAACCTCAGAGACCCTGTCATAGGGGAGACCAGAGCTTAAGTGTGGTGTTACCTAATGAACTGGATGCTTCCTAGGACATACCAAGGTTCCCAAGAGTGACTTGGCTCTTACAGTGTGCAAGGCTCTGTACTAAGGGGTTTGCTGAATCAGAAGTGGACTCTGACCCCAGAGAGCTTTACAGCTTATGAGAGATATTCTCCACATGTTCCTGTGGTACTTAGGACAAAGGTCTTAGCACATAATTCAGAGATTCTGCAGTTGGAGTCCCTCAGACTCTACACACCAAGTCCCTTACAGTATATCTGTTCCACCCTCTTTTTTCCTTTCTGTAATATAAACAAATAATGAGGCATGATTAGGTGGGAAGTATGTCGGGGCCCCTTGGCACCTCAGTAGCTTGGTATTTGCAACATTAATTCCGTCATTCTACCCAGCCTTCCCCACCTCATTTCCAGGTACAGAACCAAACAACCTTACTGCCAGAGCAATCATCAATCAACAAAGATCAGGTTCCTTGAAGAGGAATGAAAACATTCTGGACAGAGATTACTCTATTCATTCTATGCCCCAGGATGAACCCTATAAAGCAGCACTTAATTATCGAACACATGTTATTAAATTCCTAAACTCCCTCCAAAGGGAGGGAGTTTTAAGCAGGGTTAAAACTTTCAGCGCTTAAAACATAACTCTGCAGCTCCTCTTACAAGTTGCTTCAGGGCATCAAAAGGTGTAGAACTTGCTGCTTTGCCAAGACACTTTCTAAAAATAATCAATATTGTCCTTACATGCTTATGGCAATGCAACCAATTCCCTCCATTTTAATTGCTCGCGAGCTGCACAATGACTTGATCTCTGTAATATTTCACTCATAGTAGCAGCCACTGAGCTATGACTAACCCACTCTCCCCAGCATCCTCGTTGGCTCCAGATGGCAAGAAATACATTCCCTTCATTCTTGCCTGAAAAGCAATTCGGATTTTTTTTTCTTCCGCCCATTTCACCTGCAGTAATTGTATTACTCCAGGAAAGAAACTGGCGGGGAAGAGAAGGGGGGATGAATGCAAAGGCGAGTGCAGGTGGGGAATTTACTTTTCTTGAGGTGGGGTGTAAGCACTGCAGCTTTAAATCGCGCTGCATCAAGCCCTGGATTCCTTCCATCACCAAGCTGCAAAATGGTAACAAGAAGGAAAAAATACCTCTTCCTCCCTCACGGCCAGCCCTCCAACGTCTTCCCAGCCGGACGGGCAGCGACAGTCCCATCCCCCATCCTCCCCCCCAAATCCCCCGCCCAGACGTGCAGCTAGTCCAGGTGAGCTGGGCACCGACCTTGGCCCTTGGGCTTTCCCCACATCCGGGGATCAAGGTCAAGGGCGAGGCTTCCTCCTCCACCCGCTCTGCCCCCCAGCAGCCAGAGCCCACGGATCCGCCGCCAAAGTTTCAGGCCGGGGTGCGGCCGGCACGGCTGTCGCAGCCTCTGGTCCTCCCGCACCTGCTCGGCCCGCCCTGGTCTGCGCCCTGCCCCGCCGGGCCGGAGCCCAGCTCCGTGGACCCTGCCCACCTGTCCACGCTCACCTCTTGCGGACATGGTTGAGGCAGCAGGAGCCGAAGCAGGAAGGCGAAGGAGAAGCCCGCAGGGCGTGGGGAGGAAAAAATCTCCGAAACGCACCCGCGCGCACACGCGCCCGCCCGGCCCGGCGGCCTCCGGCCGGCAGCGCGGCTACGCCTCCCGCAGGACACCTGGCCGCCCGCTGGGCGCAGCGCGGCCGGCAGGCGGGGACGCAGCGGCGACGGGGACCGGCCGGGCGCGGTAGCGCCGACACCCGCGGCCAGCGCTGGGCGGGGCCGCCTCCCCCGCCGGGGCCCACCCGGGTCCAGCGGCCGCTCTGCTGCGGCGCCGGGCGGGGCTTTGTCCCCGAACTAGGTGGGGTGCGCGATAAGGGTCTGTGTCGTCCCCTGTCCTGACCTGGCTTCTTTACAGCAATAAAAATAATGTTCTTACTAATGTCTGTCCGGCCTTCTGCCTTAGTCCCAGGAAAAGCACGCAAGAAAGAGCTAATCTGTTCCTTCTCCTGAAGGATGCCCTTGACAGGATAGCGAGGGCCACGGTCGCCTGAGAGGGTTGGCCCTCAGTGGACCCCTGAAAGTCGACCCTGATGTAAGAAAGCCTGTGGGCTGGGTGGCACGAGGCACAATTTTTCTTTCTGAGACCCTGGAGGGTCAGGGACTTGTTACCCAGCACTTGATCTTGAGTCAACAGTCACGGAAGGTCTGTCTGTAAACACGCTTGGTTTACTTCAGCAACTCTGAAGTTCAGGGCTGGGCTTGGAGGGGGAGGTGAACACTCTAAACAAATACACTTTTTCTATAGGTCAAGATAAAAGTGAGAAAATACAAGAAAATCTTACTGCTCTTGAGGGTTATCAACTAGAGCTTGATGCTAGAAAGCAAGAAAACAAAACCCACCAGGCCCAGAAGTTCTCAACCGAAAAGATGAGATCTCACACTCACTTCCTTCTGTGTATTCCATTCCTCTGTACACTCCCATAACAGATGTTCTAGTTATTTTCTATATTTCCTAATCTATCTTGATATGATGGGAATTGTATAATAGGTATGAAAATTCAGAAATATTCAAAGAATAAATGAACATGATTATTTTAGGAAAAATAATTGGTTGATAATTGAGCATCATTGAAAAAAAGCTCAAGCAAAGGATCGTATGGGTAAGACAATCCTAGAAAAAGGAAAATAGTGAGAATGAAAATTCTCAAATTCAAACTCAAACTACAAAAATCAACTCGTTATTTGTTTATTTTTATAATTTTACTAAATCATAAATGTGTACATTAGTGCAATCATGGGACACAATGTGCTGACTTCATATACAATCTGAAATATTTTCATCGAACTGTTAAACATAGCCTTCATGGCATTTTCTTAATCACTATATGAAGACATTGATATTCTACATTTAGGAAGTTTCAACAATACCCTTCTAAGATGCACCATTGGTGTGATCCCACCAATTGCCCTCCCACCACCCATCCTCCCCCACCCCTCCCTTGCCTTTTCCCCCATATTCTTGTGCTATAATTGGGTTTTAGCCTTCTTATGAAAGCTATAAATTAG
>CAUYRH010096250.1:0-23733 GCA_963574655.1 Perodicticus potto
ACATGTAGCATTACACAATGAAATCTGACAATTCTCAAAGCCTGCTTATACACCATGCTGCTCAAAGAGTCTGGAGATTTTACCTCTTTCATGTTTACAGGTATGGAGCTGGAACATATTCTTCTTAGCAAAGTATCTCAAATTTGTTGTTAAGTAGGTTAGCAGGAGTGGTGAAATATTTTCTTATATCTCTTTCTATTTGTCAATGAATGCAGTACATCCTGGGGAGAAGTACATGGAGGAAAAGTAAAGGGAATGTACTCCATGCTCTCTTCACTTCAGGAGCCACTCATAGGGCAGATCGCACCAGGATATAATTGTGCTTATGACAGAGGGAAAAGGAAAGATGTGGAAGCAAAATGTGGTTACTCCTAAAGAGGATGGTTAGACGTATCGATGGTGGTGAAGACTTATTTTGTCTGAATAGCAACCTCACAGAAAAGATCTGTTTCAGAATTCAGAAGTGACATGCTTGTTCACAGAGACATGTGTTAACACTTTTATTTGAATTGAAAAGTAAAGACAGATTGTTTTTGATAGAAAACAAATCTGATTTGCCTGATTGGTTTGGACTAGCTTTGGCAGTTAGATCGCATGATAGAAAATTGAAGGCTCCAAATCGCCAGTCATGTGGTTGGATGACTATATTTAATAATCAGATAAAAATATTTTATCAAAAATACTGTATTATCAAAAGAGCACTATAATTAATAGTATCTTGATTTTCCACATTCTTTCCACTTTGGGTTACACAAAACGCTTTCATGTGAAGGAGTAACAGGTATAGTTAATATTAATATATTAATATATTTTTAAACCTCAGTAAAGCCTTTAAAAATACTTCTCAGAAATTAAGTGAATGAGTTCAGTGATTGGATAAAGAATAATTTTACAAATAGTTTATTTACAGTTCCTAGGTTTTTTGTTTTTGTTTTTTTTTGCAGTTTTTTGGCAGAGGCTGGGTTTGAACCCACCACCTCCGGCATATGGGGCCAGTGCCCTACTCCTTTGAGCCACAGGCATGACCCTACAGTTCTTAGGTTTTAACAAAATTAAATAAGCATCTAACTGAATTGTCAAACAATAAAACATTAAAATAATATTTCTGATAGATTACAGTATTATTTCAGGCATTTTTTCTTAGAAGCAAAAATATACTTCACCATTTGAAGTTACTTACATATGCAAACTTTTTTACTGCTTATATCTATAAAAATTTGAAAAAAGTGTTGGATTTAATTCTTTCATTTTTGTATTGTTAATTATTATGGGTATATCATTATAGCATCTTTTTATAGGGTACACATGATGTTTTGATACAGTCTTACAATGTGAATTAATTGAGGTATCCATCACCTTAGGCACTTAACATTCCTGCTTTGGGAACATTCTAATTCTACTCTTTTAGTATTTTAAAGTATACCCTAACTTTCTGTTAATTATAGTCACTTTGTTGTGCTATCAAATATTGTTCATTCTATCTATGTTTTGGTTCCCATTAACCACCCCACTTTATCCCTGCCTCACTGCTACCCTCTGCAGCCTCTAGTAACCATCATTCTATTCTCTATCTCCATGAGATCATACAAGTGAGAACATGTGAGATTTGCCTTTCTGTGCTTGGCTTTTTTCACTTAACGTAATGTTCCCCAGTTCCATCATGTTGCTGCATGGCAGGATTTCATTCATTTTTGTTACTATATAATGTGGCATTGTGCATATGTACCACAATTTCTTTATCCATTCATCTGTTGATGGACACTTAGGTTCATTCCTTCCATATCTTGGCTATTGTGAATAGTGCTGCAATAAACATGGATGTGCAGATACCTTTTTGACATACTGAATTCCCTTCCTTTGGGTATCCTTCCAGTGGGATTTCTGGATCATATGGTAGTTATATTTTTAGTTTTTTGATGAACCTCTATACTGTTCTCCACAGTGTTTGCACTAATTTACATTTCCACCAATAGAATATGAGGGTTTTCTTTTCTACACATCCTTGCTAGCATTCGTTATTGTCTGTCTTTTGATAAAAACCTTTTTAAATGGGGTGAGTTGATATCTCATTGTAATTTTGACTTGTATTTCTCTGATGAGTAATGCTGTTGAGCACTTTTTCTTGTTTGTCCATTTGCACGTCTTCTTTTGAGAACTGTTTATTAAGATTGGATTTAATTTTTAACCCTCTCTCTTCCTGCCAATACATTAATTCATGGTTGCATAAAGTGATTTTAAAAAGGCCCTTTCATATCATTTCCCATGACATTTTACTTTTTATATTTAATAATCATTTATCAAAATTATACTATATTTCTATTCTATGTTTTGATCAGTTGTGTGCTATAATAAATAATTATAATGGTAATTCCACTCAGAAAAAAAATTTACTCTTGGAGCATTATGATCAAAACAAGTCAGAAATTAAAAGTGAAATTATATACGTGTATATATACTTACATGCTTTTTTTGAGCAGCATGAAAGGGTAACCAATAATATCAGAATTAAACTTTGTGGGAAAGTAAAATGGGAATATAAGTTTAAGAGCAAAAAATGAATGATGTAAAATTTCTGACTATCAGAGAAAACTTGTTTATATAGTTTTAAAATATATAATGATGTGTTTGTAAGAATATGATATTTTACCTAATTTGGTGCCTTTAAAGGAGTGATGGAATAGTTTTGTTTAAATGATCAATTCTTACAATATGGGGCAAATGACAACTTTTGAACATTTGAGGCATAAGATGGACAGTTTTAGCTGTCTACTTAGTTCGCAGCTCTCAGAGGCTTTAAAACAATGAAAGTTTCTCATTTGTGTTCCTGGTATTCTTCCTCCGCGCTCTGTCCTCTCACGGATCCTGGCCAGAGAGCTGCCTACCTGGGACATGGCTACGCTCTTGGCAGAGGGAAAAGAGAGACCTAGAGACCTAGAGGCTGCTTGTAAATCCCAAATCTGGAAATAATCATCACATTTTATGGACCAGGGCAAGCCAACATGGCCAGGACTGACATCAGTGGAACAGGAAGGAAAAAAAATCATCCTACTGGAAGATCAGCAAGTATTTGGGAAAAAAAATAAAATCTAGCACAATTATCTTCAGACTTACAAAGACTTGTTTATAATAAGGCAAATACAGATAGGAAAAGGAGTTAGGCAAAAGAGAAAAAAAAGGGGTGCTTTAGTATAAAAATAGAGGTACAAGGGCACAATTTAGGATGCTATTATGAAAATAGGGCTTTGCTTATTTGGAATGACAAATTTTCTGACTTCTTTCAAATAATTTCAATTGTAGTCATTTAAATGCATCACAGAATAGAACTTTTAGACTGTGACACATACGTGAATCACATCCAATCAATAGCAGATTCTTTATCAAAATCCTTATGAAATTTGGTGTTTTGAGTTGACAGGTTTGTTTCATTTTTATCTTTCCAATAAGTACAACTTTGTCGTTTGCCATTTGTGAAATGATTTGTTCATCTATTTGGAAACAGCCTGTTAAAAGATTGTCAGGGAAAACGATGAGACAACAAACTCTGTTTTGAAATCTTAAAAGTTTCCCAGTGTAAGAAACTTCGTAGAAACCTTCTGGAACTCTAAGATGAGAACTTCAAAGATCAGTCAGTCAGCCAAGTCTTAGTGCCAGTCTGTAACAAAAATGCTTCCAATATTCAAAGCTGTTCTGTCACTTGATATATTTTAATGTGGAATCTCACCTCCTACCACTGTATTGGGAGTTTTTGTCACATGAAAATTTCATATGAAGTTCCCAGAATTATTATGTGTTTAACATATTTAAACCTTTTTTTTTTCTTTTAAATTTCAGTTTGGAGTGTAGAAAGATTGATAGATTATAGTTTAAAGAAAGTTTAGGGAAAAAACATAATTATGAACCACTATCACTTTATTTTCTTTTACTCTCAATAAATTTAATGAATAGCCACTATAACATAATGTTCTGCATTATACATTGAATATAAATGACACTTTCCCTTTAGAATACTATATGCAAAATACTTAGCATTGTACCAGTTATATGTAAACACTTAAATGTTAGCCAGTCAACGCAATAAGAAAAACTCAATAGTTTGATGGGTCTGGGGAGAACCCTTAGGCAATTAAGAGCCAGAATGAAAAAAAAAAAAAAAACTTTATTTTTTTAAGGAGTGCCTTAATAATTTTTTAAGTTGACAAATACAATTGCATATATTTATCATGTACATCATGATATTGTAGAATGGCTAAATCAAGCTAATTAACATATGCATTACCTCACATAATTATCATTTTTTGTGGTGAGAACTCTTGAAAATCTACTCAGCATTTTAAAAGAATACTCCATTGTTATTATGGCTCGTCACCATGTTGTAGAATAGATCTCTTTCAAGGCTTATTTTGGAAAGATGTGAGCAACAGGATTCTCTTTTTCTTTCTTTTTTTTTTTTTTAGCAACAGGATTCTAAAGATCCATTGTGTTTGTGGTTCTTCTTCTCTGATGGTCTCTTACACCTTTTTCTGGTGACTTAGGTGTAATCTCAATGTTTTGCATTTTATTCTGAAAATTTTGCACATGGAATTAGAATCAGGAACATTTTATTAATACTTATTCCGACTTACAGTGGTAGTTAAACAATTGCTACTATTAGACCATTCTCTGCTTCTAACAATTCTCCCTTTGAGTGCTAGAGGTATGCTGTGATAATTTTAAAGCCACCCAGTAAAAAGTGATGCTATTGGATTAAGAAGTCAGGTCTGATTACCTATCCAGACCATTCCCCTCAACTCTCTCAACTATGATGTGTTAATGAAAGGCAATCAAAGTTCCATGTTTTGAACTATTGTCCTCATATTTATAAAGTAATTGCTATGCTATTGAGTCCTCTTTTAGAACATTCCTAAAAGATTTTTGGAAATGGCTAATTGAACTGTTTTACTTATTAGTAAGTACAACCTAATTTGATGTAACTTTTCATCTAAATGAAATTTCAAATAATTTTAACTACTTGTGTTTTCAGGATTAGTGTATTCAAGTCAGGACTCTCTTTGTCACTATTCTGAAAACAAATTGGACCCTTTTCATTAGATGGTGATCAATCTAATCAATACACGCTCAGTAACTCCTTCCTGAAATAGTTTAAATGCCAAATTAGTTTGTGTTTGCCTTAAAATGCTGATGTAGTACCATTAAGTGGGAATAATATAGATTTGAGAAGTTGGAAGAAAATACCTCATTTCTTTGGAAATTTTTTTGATAACTATCTTCATTTTCCCAATTGAAACCTACTATTGATTTGTCTTCTACCATTCCCAGCAGGGGAGAGGTAGAAAGAAACAATGTTTAATTGGATTGCAGCTACATAACCCCAAGCACTTTTCATTAAATCAGTGACAAATCAGTCCAACCACTTTGGTATCTTGAAGAAAAAAACAACTCCTTGATTAACTAAATTTCTCGCTCTTTAAATTGGTGGCTTTCCTGTTGCGTGGATACAGCATTAGCTAAACAAAATTAAAAAAAATTAGAGATTCTCCACAAACTATAGGAGGCATTTCTGACATCTGTCAAAACATCTCCAGCAGAGTCAACTTGGGAGAACCTAATGTTGTGACAAAGGCAAACTTAGCTTGGGGTCTTCCCTGTTCTACTTAAACCTCCCTTCCACTCCAGGCCTGGTGACCCTGCTCCAGGTATCAGCACATCTGGTGTAGAAACACCTGTTCAGTGTCATGTTTTCACAGGGCTGTCTTATAATCTGGGCTGATGGTTAATTAATAATGACTGCAGACTGCTAGTTTCCAGAGGAGATTTGGATTCTAATGAGGGACTGAAAGGAACAGCATCTCTAATCCTTCAAATACCATTTTGGCAGCTAGGGACCTCTCACATCTCACTCCACAGATAGCAGTTTACCTGTGCTGTTGTGGAGACTGGTCCATGAAATGAAGACGGTTGGTCCAAAACCATACCAAGGTTAGACACTGAGGATATTAGTCCAATTCTTCACCCAGACTGCTATTTTCCTTTCTATCTGATTTGGGGGCAATGAGGATGAGTTTTGAAATTTGAAACCTATAAATGTGGAGCCAGGAAAAAGGACATGGCACACAGTCATAAATATTTATTGGACACTATTATGTACAAACACTGAACCAGCAGCACAGGCCAGTATAACAGGTGGTAACCTTGTCCTCATGGCACTTGACAGTGATGGGAGCTATCAAATAAACAGGCAAATGTATGTGTGTGTGGTTTATGTTATATGTATGTGTGTGTGTGTTGGGGGGGTATGTATATAATATACACACACATATTACATAATGTGAGTTATAATAAACACTGTGAAGGAAAATAAAAAGATGCCAAGAGAGTCACTGAGGGAACCATTAAATTTACCCATTAAATTAAACCACAGATTGACTCAGTGGTTAAATTCACAGACTCTGGAGCCAGTATGCCTGCATTCAAATCCCAGCTCTGCCATTTAGTGGCTATGTGACTTTAGGAGCAGTATCTCAGCTCTCAGTGCTTCCTTTTCTTCATCTGTAAAATGGGGATAATTACATATGTTATCGAGTTGCTGTCAGGATGAAATGAATTACACATGCAAAATGGTTAGAACCCAGCCTGCCACAGAGTTAACCTTTAGCCACTAAAATGTAAGTAAGGGGCTTACATTACAGGGGCAGCTGGGGGAGAGTCTTACTGAAGAAATGGCCCCAGGAGAGGTTTAGAAGGGGGGCTCCCGGCAGGAGGGAAGCGTCTGAGGGGAGAAGGAGACCAGGACACCTGAGAAACAGAGAGAGGGGCCCATCTGGGGTATGCCAAGTTGCCAGAGGATTGCGATGAGACTCCACAGGGGAAGCAGAGATCAGATTATCTAGAGACTGAAGGAGTATTTTAAGGATTTTGGATTTTTTTCTAAGTGCAATGGAAAGTGCTAGACGTGTGTTAAACTGGAAATTGACATTATGTAATAAAAGCTTTAGAAAGAACTCTCTGGATGCCCTGTGGAGAATGGAAGGAGAGCTGTGGTGGGAAAACCACACTGGGGCTCCCCGCAGAGCAGGACCAGTGGAGTCGGAGGGCTGGGGGGAGAGAGACTGATAGTTAGAGAGAGTTTTAAGGAATTGGCTCACATGATTGTGGGGGCTGGCAAGTCTTTAGGCCCAAGAAGCTGGAAATTCCAGCCAGGGTCGATGTTGCAGTGTTGGGTCCAACAGCCATCTAGAGGAAGAATTCCTTCCTCTTCAGGGGACTTAGGTCTTTGTCCTTTGGGCCTTCACATAATTGGATGGGATCCAACCACAAAATAGAGGGTAACCTGCTTTACTGAACATCTGATTTAAATGTTAATCACATCTAAAAAATGCCTTCACAGCAACATCCAGACTGTCATTTGACCAGACAGCATGACGACAGAGCCTACCCACATGGACACGTAGAATGGACCATTTCAGGGACTGTTTCCACGTCCCAGGTGGGAGATGATGGTGGACTGAGGTAGTGACTGTAGGGACCCAGAGAAGCAGTTGGAGTCAGGATTGGTTTGAGAAAAGAACGAGCAAAAGTGGTGTTGAATAAGCACGGCAGGGAGAAGAATCAGGAACAACCGAGAACAGCTCCTTGATTTCTGGCTTAAGCAAAAAGCCCATCCCTGCCTCAGCCTGCTAGTCAAATGCAATGGGTGGGCGGCCCGGGGCCAGTGGAGGGAGAGGGAGGGAGAGGAAGAGTGAGAAGGAGACAGGTGGATAGCCTTGGTGGACGGCCCTTGGGGGGAGGGAGCTTAGCACACGACACAGTGTTGAGAAGCTTGCCTTTCACCTGGGAACTGCCCAGCAGTGACCTGTACAACAGTGGCCTCCCCTCCTGCTAGACGGTCCAAAGGATGTCAAGTACTTGTGGAAAGGAGTGGCTTGAGCCACTGTGACCCAAAGCAGAAATATAAAGAGAGATGGCTTCCTTTGTACAAAGCTCTGGGGAAAATTACTTCAAAATGGAGGTGGTCTTAGCTGTGTCAAATGAAGTTGAGACGCTTAGGACCGAAAAGTGCCCATTCAATGTGATAACATAGACATCCTTGGTAACCTCAAGAAGAGTCATTTTGCTGGTAGTCCCATTTTGCACATGAGCAAAATAAGGCTAGAATGGTAAACTGCTTTAATTCAATCTCTCAGCTCGGTTTGTCTGCCTGGAAAGATGATGCTCTGAATTTCTATACTTGTTTCCTCCTTCTGAGAACGTGCACAGGGTGGGGTCTTGTGGCCTTTGGCACAATTTTATGCCTTTTACTGGGTGATGGTTGGCTGGATTTTCTTGAGTGTACAATACTTAAGAGTCTTTTACTAAACGTGTAACATTTGATTTAGCATTTTCTTAAAGTCTCGGTTGTGGTAAATTATCAATTTGTAGCAACCATTCTTCAAAATCCTTGATCATGAGGCTGAGACAATTAAAACAAATTTATTGAAACAGACTTTATATTTAGTCTTGTAACAAAATTTCACCCCAAACTAAAAACAACTACTTAACCATATTGGACAGCTAATTTAGTTTCAACCCAGCAATTTTGAAATAAGTACTTGTATAATAAAATTTACATTATGGTAGTTCTTCTCTAGAAGCTACAGAGTATATTTTTATAACTGTGTAATACACGCTATCACAGTTGATTTAATATTCTGTTATTTCCAACTCACATTAAAGCCCTGTTTATTTGACTTCTGGATTTATGTCATGACTCTGCTCATGTTTTATCTTCTTCCTTTTATATATCAGATCAGGGCGGCCTTGAGTAGTCTAATCTGTAGCTGTGGTAATGGTTTCTTTTTAACCCCCCAGAAAATGTGCATATAAATCATCGTCATATCTAAGAAATGAAACAATTAAAAAACCGAAGTAGTTGGTGGCACTAAAAGCAAACTAAACCTTCCTACTACCCGCATGAAATAGATAAATGGCAGACCCTTGTTGAGACAGCTGAGAGAGAGAGAGAGAAAGAAAGAAATATAGAGAGAAAGATAAGAGTGAACCAGACAGTTCTTTATTAGTATTTCTCTAGGAATCACCCCCAGATGGTGGTTTGGGTCATCTTTGGCTTCACCTTCAACCAGTCTGTTTTTATGCCATCCTCTGTGCCCCCACATTTGTGTGCTATTGTCTGGACAGACGGATTTTTTTTTTTTTTTCCGGATTCAGATCACAGTTTCCTTCTAAACAAGACTTCAGCTCTTATTTTTTCCTTTAATCCTTGCCTACCAGTTTGGGCCAGTGTTGCGTTAGCCTGATGAAAATCTTTGCTCTTAGTTGAGGATGTAGTTCATATTCCTGCATGCAAGGTGACAGGTTAACTTTTCATGTGTCTCTCGTATCTGGTGTGGCTGAGTGCAGGGGTTTCCGTTTGGATCACAGAATGAAAGATTTCTATTTTGCCTGCTACAGTGGAACCTCAGTGGAGTGTGAGTCTGGATTAAAGGCTGTGAGCACCAGGATGGCTTGTGCTCCAGTTTCCCCTGTATCCTCTTTGGAAGTGGGAGCCTTCTCTCCCCTAGACCTTCTCTAGAGCATTCTAGATGTACTCAGCATTTCCCAGTACATCTGATTTGATCTTTAAGGACCCATAAGACGGTTTAGTATTAGATTTATTTTTTCACATTTAAAGCATTGGGCTTGTAGTATTTCTCCATTTCATGATTGACAATTTTACTATTTGACCTTAAATGACCCTAAGCGTCCGTGAAGGCACTCTAACATTTCTTGGATTTCACCTGTTTTCCACATTCCAAGCAACAGCCACCACTGTACACACCTCCTAGTTCTTTAGGACAATTTCATAATGAGTGTAACAGTCAGGGTGCAGTCAGTGGACAGAAACCACACCACTTGTTATATTTTAACAAGAGAGAGTTTAACGTAAAGAGAGTTTAACTAAAAACAAAATGCAAAGTAAACTAAGTTTTCTTGGAGGTAGAACTGCAGGAAGCAGCTCCCACTGTTATTGCTCAGAGAATGGAGAGATGAGAATTATTGAAACTTAGACATTTGTTGAGGGGGAAGGGGAGACGAAGGAGAGGGGATGGGAGAGAATGGGTGAAGGGAAAGTATTTGGGGGGACCACACCTACAGTGCATCTTACAAATGTACACGTGAAATTTACTAGGTGTAGAATATAAATGTCTTAACACAGTAACTAAGAAAATGCCACGAGGGCTATGTTAACCAGTTGGATGAAAACATTTCAAATGGTATAGAAAACCAGCACATTGTACCCCATGATTGCATTAATGTACACAGCTATGATTTAATAATAATAAAAAAAAAGAAATGAAAAAAATAAATTAAAAAAACCCCCCAAACTTAGAAACTTAGAAGGGACATGTCATGGAACTGAACCCTCAACTCCTGAGAAGGAGCCACTGTTTGGTTGGTAGTGGTGTTTCTGAGCTCAGAGATGTCTTGACTTCTAAAGCAGGGATACAGGCCAGCCGGTGCTTGTGTCCTGAGGGGGTACCATGGCGCTGGATGTGCAGGCGCCGGGCACCAGTTCACCTGCTGCGCTGAGCAGCCCCTGGAGTAGGAAGGAGAGCAGGGTGACACCAGAAGCCAGCGGGAAGGAACACGTCCCTTCTGCCTCCTCTAACCTTGCACTCTCCCTTTAGTTTCTCTCTCGGTAGAGCAGAGAGGGAGGACCCCGAGAGAAATGTGGCTGCAGAGTATCAGCCGCAGCTCCCCTGGCAGAGCAAGGAAGCAGTAGTCTGGTATCTGGCACATTGTGCTGTCACTGTACAAAGTTTTCATTTGTAAGGAATTTTTATTCAAGTTCTGTAGTTTCAAGGCAAGGATGCAGTAAGCACACCACACGTAAAGAATGACTGTGACTAAGGTATTCTATCACTTTCAAGCCATGCTTGCAAAATGCTCACTAAGTGTGTGTTTTAAAAGAAGCATAAATGCATTTGAATGGAAATGTCCATTTTCTGGGGTTTGTCCTTCTGTACAAAGCTGACTCTTCAGGGTTGAAATTATATTCTGGTTTCCCTCTATAAGCAAGAAATCCCTCAACAACAGCTCAGGAATGACCTTCATGTCTTAGTAAAACATGTTTCTTCATTTACTCATGGTCACTTGGAACTTTCTTTCACTTTTATAAGATCCACTACGTCACCTCTGCCAACCTTCCCAGGCTTCTCCACAGGAGGTCAGGGAATGTCCATCCTCTCCAAGATGGCTCTGCCCAAACAAGGGTTTGATCAGTTCAGGGCTTTCCTTGCATCAGCTTCCTTCTTCCTAAAGAGCCACACTATACAGAGGAGGAAAAGCCTGAGGCATCACCATGCCAAGCATGGCATCCACCTTGACCTTCCAAATGCCACTGGGGTGAGGAGGTGTCATCACTGATTGCTGTGGCAACAGAGCTTTCTGTCTCAGTAGATAAACCCCCTTAGGTGAGGTGTCCAACTGACCTCTGGTACAGCCAATTCTTCCCTCAACTAATTATTTTCCTCTTGTCTTGAAATCCCTAATATTTTTAAGTGTGGTGATGCTTATATTTGTGTGATGTAGCCAGGCTTCCTTGGGAACAGACATTGTGAATCAAGGCAACAGCATTTTCTATGTCAGCATTCCAATGAAAATGCTACTGTCAAATCAGCCATTAGCTTCATTTTGCAAATTGATTCTCTTTATTGTTAGCCATATCGGATGACAGAGGAAACGGAAGAAATAGAAGGAAGAAGTATGCCTGCTGAGATAATTGCACTCTTCCCTCTCTGCAGGAAATAAAAAATCTCCTTTATTCTTCCATTCCTCTAGTGCACCACTTCAAAGTGCAGTTCAGCAAAGAACTCAAATATTAAAAAGCCCGGGTGACATTTCCAGAGCAATACTTCATCTGAATTTTGAGCTAGGGACAGGCAAGGTGACTAATGGCTACGAGGCTGGTCATATGCCCCCAAGAAGTATAATAGTCAGTCATTAAAGAGACTCTTCTTGAACCAGCCTTAAGATTGTGAAACCTATGATTTGTATGCGTCTCCATGCCACTAGAGGAGAAGCAAGGGTGCATTTTCTTCTTTGCCATCCTCCAGTGTCAGAGGAGCTCAGTTTGCTATTTGAGCTAGGAATATTAGCCTCCTTTACATATGAGAGTGTCAGGAGATAAGAAATTACTTGCAGGCTCGGCACCCGTAGCACAGTGGTTATGGTGCCAGCCACATACACGGAGACTGGCGGGTTTGAACCCTGCCCGGGGCAACTAAACAACAATGACAACTGCAACCAAAAATAGCCGAGCACTGTGGCAGGCACCTGTAGTCCCAGCTACTTGGGAGGCTGAGGCAAGAGAATCGCTTACGCCCACAAGTTTGAGGTTATTGTGAGCTGTGACACCTCACAGGGCAACACAGTGAAACTCTCTCAAAAAAAAAAAGAAGGAAGGGAAGGGAAGGGAAGGGAAGGGAAGGGAAGGGAAGGGAAGGGAAGAGGAAAGAAAGAAAGAGAGAAAGAAAGAAAGAAAGAAAGAAAGAAAGAAAGAAAGAAAGAAAGAAAGAAAGAAAGAAAGAAAGAAAGAGGGAAAGGGAAAGGGAAAGGGAAATCCCACTTGCTCTAACTCTGTTACAAAGGAAATTTCATACTACCTTATGTAATGTAGTGCCTCATTTTAATTATAGAGGAAGGTCACAGGGACAATTGTTTCCAGTTTAATACAATATCAAGATTGACACAAGGAGGGTGGAGACAGTGCTCCTAGGAGAGGATAAAGAGGCCAGGAGACCAAGGCAGAGTGAGAGGTTTGGGATTGCAAAGCTAGGGCATGAGCTCACTGCTCTGCACACAGACACCCCCAAATCTCCTCTGTGTGGGCTCTGTACATTGCCTTTCTCTCTCCCACCCTCCTCCTTTCCCTCCCTATAAGAAGAGGCAGAATCTGATTACATGCTAGATTAGCATGGAAATAAAGCAAATTTTCTTTAAGAAAATAACAAATAGAAACAAAACATGTCTGATGGTCAATCAGTAGTCTCACCCCAAGAACAAGGCCAAAGTCACTCTGTTTTGATGGTACCTCCGCAGCTTCTATTCTAAGAAGCCTCACAACCCTAATCTCATGGAAAGAGGTTGGGCATTCAAAGTGGCGAGGAAAATAAGGTTGTCAAACAGTTTAGATTTCTATTGTAATATACAGAGATATAAAAGGCTTGATAAAAAAGCTTTGCTCTAAAAGTGACATTGGAATTTTGAGCAAACAATTCTCATGGAGTGTGGATAGGCAGAAGCAATGTCCAAGACAGGTGGCTGGAGAAAGCACTTTGATTTGAATAATAATACAGTAATACAAGCTTCAGTTTCAAAAGGCAGAAGGCTAAGTAAGAAGGAAGGGGGCTTGTCATCCCTACCTAACACCATAGGGCAGCAGTTCTAAACCTGTGGGTCACGACCCCTTTGGGGGGAATCAAACGACCCTTTCACATGGGCTGCCTACAACCACCCTGCATATCAGATATTTACATTACAATTCATAACAGTAGCAAAATTACAGTTATGAAGTAGCAACGAAAATAATTTTATGGTTGGTTCTAAGGTTAAACCATATGGTTTTATGGTTTAATACGGTTGCTCACAACATGAGGGTGGTGGCATTAGGAAGGTCAAGAACCAATGCCATAGGGTATAGGAAACATTCATACGCCTGAATGTTTTCATCTAATCAAAACTTTTAAAAGTATTTGCTTTGGAAATTAAGACTTTATACTTCAAAGACTTTGTCTTTTCCCCAGGCCAGTAAGATTTTGTCTTTAATGACGGCTCTTATGTAAGCTCTGGGAATATTTTTGAAATATGGGCACGTACTAATTTGCAAAGTATTGTTAGCTAATTGTTCTAACTGGCATATTACTTCCCACAGGCATTTCCAACTTGTAGGTCACTCTTTTTCCTTTTCACTAACTAGACATGTTTGGTATTGTAGAGGTATTATAATTGCTGAAGGACTAGCTTTCTTTCTGCCTATTTAGATGGGTGGTAAGCTTATAGAAGCCTACATGTCGGTTCTATTTTTATTGAGATTGAGGTATTTTAATGAGCTTTCAGAATTTCCTCAGAGGCACTACAGTTAGTACTTTTAGCATTTTTTAAATTATTTTTTATTAAAATGGAATGCATGTTATCCTAACTGTTGAAAAATGTAGACTAAGCCCTGATAAACTGATGTATATGCTTCTGAATTTATTATCTTGGGTTTCCAGTATCTTGTGGAAAATATCTACTCCCTGACGGAGACTTCTAATTTCTTCCAAAATCTGGTTCTCCTCTCTTTTTGGGGACACAGGAGGATTACACTTTCATTCTGCCTTGCAGCTGGGTAAGTAATTATTACTGCTAGGTTGTGAGTAGAAGAGACTTAGCATTTCCAGCTCTGCTATTTCCTTGTAGTGGTAAGCTCTGAAAAGCATCATGGAAAAGTGGTGGCATCTCCAGATGTATTGATCACATGGAGTGAAGCTGATCTACCAATCTGTACTGGGCAGAGAGTACAGTGAAAAATCAACATTTGTAGTTTTAAGCCACTGTGATTTCTGGAACCATTTGTTACAGTAGCATAACCTAATCTATTCTAACTATCATCCATAGCCTGTGGATTTTGGACTTTATCCTGAAAACTGTGGGGAGTTTATTGAAAAAACTCAATCTGGAGTTGGGAAGAATTGGAGGACATGAGACGAGATGAGACAGAGACAGCTTTGGTAGGTATGATAATAACCTAGCACCATGATAAAGGCTTGAGTGAGGATGCCATACATTTTAAAGCAAACAATAAAAAATCATGAATCTGTTTTCTCAGAGCAATGACCTCCATAGTTGTTTCTAAGTTAATTTTAGAGGAGAATGTAGGTTATCCTCTTCTATCTATTGTTTTTGCCTAAATTTTACATCTACTTTGGCGGACACTGGGAGATGTGCCATAATAAAAATGGGAAATGGGATAAATCATTTCCTGAAGTTACTTTCAATATGGAAGTGGTTATTTGTGTTTTTCTTAATGCTTGTGGAGGTTTTCTTAATGTACACAAACACTGAGAACGTTAACTTGGTTTCCTTCCAGTTCCTAATACATTGTAGTTTTATATCATTGTATGAGAGAGGTAGGACTCTGTAATACTCTTCTTAGTTTTACCAGGAAATCAGAAAACAAAGGGTCTTAATTTATTTAGAGAGGATCTACAGATGGGAAAAAGGTCAAACTGTTGGTGCCACAGATGCTCTGAGGCTGTAAATGTTTTAGACTTGGAGGCTGGTTGATACCCAGAAAGGCCTCAACTATAAGGAAAGGTCCAGGAATGAGGTAGCCATTTTTGGTCGTTTTAATGAGGACCACATAACAGTTGTACCTAGTGATTCATCCTTATCCAAATTTGCCTTAAATTATGACATAATTCATAATACAGTTGATTAACATGATTTGTAGTACTTATGTCCAATAAAGTCTCTGCAAACACTGACTTAGCAAACACCAAACTGATGGTCCTAGGTTAGTCCTCTGTGAGCCTCCATTCTCAACATTTTCATCATCTAATCAATGCATCATCTTGTTTTATGTATATTTCTATTTAAAGACACTGTAATATATATTATTGA
Source organism: Perodicticus potto (assembly GCA_963574655.1). Taxonomy (NCBI): domain Eukaryota; kingdom Metazoa; phylum Chordata; class Mammalia; order Primates; family Lorisidae; genus Perodicticus; species Perodicticus potto. The sequence continues at coordinate 15,637 of CAUYRH010096250.1, forward strand.
TTCATTAACATTGACTCAGTGGCCAATAGGACTGTAACTCTAGACTGAATGAAGCTTATCTAGGATGTATACTTTTCTTGTAAGACATATCAATATCTTATTGATACCGGAATTTTGGGCTCTTGGTCTTGGCGATTCGAAGAAGGAATCGACGGACCACAATAGTGGTGGTAAGTTAGGATTTATTTACAGGAAAGAATTATAAGTAGAGGAAGAACTAAACCTCCAGGCAAGAGGACCCAGGAGGGGAGCAAACTCTCTTACTCCCTCTCCGAGTTTCAGCCGAGGTATGCCTCTGGAGGGAAACAGGCAGCTCTTCCTGCTCCCTCTCCGAGTTCTAGCCGAGGTCGGCTTCTGGAAGGGAGCAGGCAGCTCTTCCTGCTCCCTCTCTGAGGTCCCACCGAGATCTGCTTCTTAGCTGTTCTCTCTTCGAAGTCCTGCTGAAAATCTGCACTGAGCTCTCTGCTCAGGGCTTTATATAGTCCCAGGGAATTGCCTTGTAGGAGCTTCTTAGGGGCAGGTCTTCATTAGTTACAGCTAGCTGTCCAATGAAGACCCGGGCCCCTGAGACCGACATGGTATTGACCAATCAGATTTGCACGTGGAGCAGACAGCAAGGCGCCAGTGTCTTCCGCAAAGGTCCGGCCCTTTCACAAGCCTGTTTCTCCATTTGCCACAGCATCAGCGCCGCCAGGGGCAAGGCAGCGGTTGTAGAGCTGCCTTGTCCTGCATCACTTTCTTTTTTTTTTTTTTTTTAAGAGACAGAGTTTCACTTATTAACCCTCAGTAGAGTGCTGTGGCATCACAGCTCACAGCAACCTCCAACTCCTTGGGCTTAGGCAATTCTCTTGCCTCAGCCTCCCGAGTAGCTGGGACTACAGGCGCCCGCCACAACACCCGGCTATTTTTTTTGTTATTGCAGTTTGGCCGGGGCTGGGTTTGAACCCACCACCCTCAGTATATGGGGCTGGCGCCCTACCCAGTGAGCCACAGTCGCCGCCCACCTTTTTTTTTTTTTTGAGACAGAGTCTCACTCTGTTGCCCAGGCGCAAGTGCAATGGCATCATCCTAGCTCACAGAGACCTCAAACTCCTGGGTTCAAATGATCCTCTTGCCTCAGACTCCTGAGTAGCTGGGACTACAGGTGTCCACCACAACCTCTGGCTATTTTTTTTTTCTACTTTTAGTAGAGATGGGGGAAGCACTCTTGCTCTAACTGGTCTCAAATTCTTTTGTTGTTGTTGTTGTTATTGTTGTTTTCTTTTCTTTCTTTCTTTCTTTTTTTTGTTGCAGTTTGGCCGGTGCCGGCTTCAAACCCGCCACCGTCAGTATATGGGGCTGGAGCCCTACTCACTGAGCCACAGGCGCTGCCCTGGTCTCAAACTCTTGAGCTCAATGGATCCTCCTGCCTCAGCCTCCCAGAGTGCTAGGATTACAGGCATGATCCATGGCGCCTGGCTATCTTTTCCTTTTTAACTGGGTACTTTTTGTGTCCTGTTTAAGAAAGTTTTGTCTACCTTGGGATTATGAAGATGTTCTCTCATGTTTTCTTCTAAATCTATTCCTTCACCTTTTTCAGTTAGATCTACAATTACCTAGAATTGACTTATGTGTGAGGTGGAGTCAGGTTTCACTTTTTAGATAAGTATATTCAATTGATACAATACCACTGACTAAATGGAATGTCTGTTTCCTATTGCTCAGCCATGACCTTGGTTACTAACTGAGTGTCCACATATTGTGGGACTATTTATGGAGTCTCCATTCTTCTCTGCTAGCTTATTTGTCTATCCCTTTACCCAGAACACACTGTCTCAGTTTTATAATGAATGTTGATATCTGATTGTGAAGGTCCTCCCCCCTTGTTGTTCTTCTTTCTTTTTCTTCTTAGCACTGATAAGACTAAGGAGGAAGAGGAATTCAGGATATTCTTATATATAATACTGTTAGCGAGAATGTAAATTGGTACATACACTATGAAAAACAGTTTGTCAGTACATGCTGAAGATTCATATATACTATGACCCAGAAATTCTATTCCTATGTATATACAGAAATATTCTTGTACACCAACAGGCATGTACAAGAATATTCTTGGCAACATTATTTTTAAGAACAAAAATCTGACAATAACCCAAATGCCCATCAACAATAAAATAGTTTAATGCATTGTGGTATATTCATGTACATAGCCACTCAAATAAAGGGACCCAGTGTGAGAGGCTGTGTCCCTGCACAACTAAAATGCCTGTCGGGTGGCTCCTCCAGCTTTAGTTCTATTGGGCTCCAATAACATATTTCTTTCTCTCCCTTTTTAAGCTTATGAGTGGTAACAACTTCTCACTGTTCAAGTCTGTAAATACAGTAATCCTGCCCACACCTCTGGGTACAGCTCCTTCATTAAACCTCTTCATTGAAACAAATGGTAAATTCTCCTTCATGCCATGACCCTGAATGAGACACATGTACACACAGACCCTCCATGTGGATGTATATGGGTGATTATATGCAATTGTTAAAAAATTGTATACAATTAAATTATTCTAGTACAATTCTATTTCTTTTTAGTTTTTTTATTTCATTTATTTATTTTTTTTGAGACAGAGTCTCACTATGTTGCCTTCAGTAGAGTGCAGTGGCATTACAGCTCACAGCAACCTTAAACTCTAGGGCTTAAGCAATTCTTGTGCCTAAGCCTCCCAAGTAGCTGGGACTACAGGTGCCCACCACGATGCCCAGTTATTTTTTGTTGTTGTTGTTGTTGCAGTTGTCATTGTTGTTTAGCAGGCCCAGGTTGGGTTCGAACGTGCCTACCTCAGTGTATGTGGCCAGTGCCCTAACCATTGAGCTGGGGGCGCCAAGCTTCTATTTCTTTTTACTTAGATTACCAGGTTCTGAAACACAGAAAGCCTTCAAAAATCAACCTGCCCATTTTCAACTTTGGATAGATAAATTGTTTTCACCATGTACCTGGTGGGCCACTATGGGCCAGAGAGGTTAAGATACTTATTTCAGGGCACTGAGATGGATTGGCAGCTTTGTGACAATTAGAACCGAGGACCCTGATACTGAATATAGTGAACTCCTATTCCTCTTACACACTGGCTCTCAAACTTGGCTACACTTGAGAAGAACCAGGGAAATTTAACAAATACTGATATCTGGGTCCTACCTCCAGAGAACTTGATTTAATATTAAAATATTTTAAAATATTTTTATTATAAAATAAAGCACCATTGCAAAACATCATACAAATCAAGTGCATAGTTTAATGAATTATTTTAAGGTAAGCACCACCCAGATCAAAAACATAGAAATCTGCCAGCTACCGTGAATAAGAGATATATGGAGATATGTGGAGGTACATGGAAGCTCCTGCCATGTAACCCATTCAGTCACAGTCTCCCCTCCACTCCTGAGTAAGCATCATCTTAAGTTTTTGGGGGGTTTTTTTGCAGTTTTTGGCCGGGGCTGGGTTTGAACCTACCACCTCCGACATATGGGGCCGGCACCCTACTCCTTTGAGCCACAGGAGCCTCCCTCACCATCTTAAGTTTTATAATGATCACTTCCTTGCAGTTTTCTTATTATAGTTTTACCATCTAAATGTGTACCCATAGACAATATAGTTTGATCTTTCCTATTAAACAGTGTATACTTTTAAGTTTCTTTAATCTGTAGGTTTCAAATCTGTCTTTTTTTTTTGCTTATAAGCTTTGTCATCCAGCCAGTCTCCTACAGGCTGGATTTTGTGACTTGAATACTCTTGGTGCAGTTCAGTGTTTTTCTGGACTCTGTTCCTGGCAAGCAGAGAGCAGATCTGGGGGATGTATTAGTTCTGTTGGTCTCATTTCTGAGTTTTACTAATTTATGAATTATTTTGTTTTTTCTTAAGGTCTTTTATCTCATCTTGAAATAGTATACTACAAATTTTATCTCTTTTGTGGGCACATCTTTTTGGCACATTTTTGTTGTCCTCCTCGTTCTTTTTCCTTATAATAATTTGTCCTGGGATTTGCTCTTCATACTGTTGTGTTTCTTATTTTTGTGGGAAATTAGTTTTCCTGTACTTTAAGAAAATAAGCTGGAGTTCAGGCAAGCGTTTCCAATTTCACAGAGCTCCCTCTTCTGTTGCTTTTGTGTAGTGTTCTAAAATACAGTGGTTTGCTTTCTGGGATTTTTTGGCGCTGTTCTCCTCCCCATTTAGGTTTAGCCTTTCTATTTCCATCTAACATTTGGGTCATACTTATACTAGAAAAAATTATTTACTGGTTATCTGAAATTCACATTTAACTGGGCATAATGTATTTTTATTTGCTAAATCTGACAACTCCAGTTGAAAATTTTTTTTTTATGTTCTTTGATTTTGCTATTTAGTTGTTCTGCTGTTTTTATGTGAAGATTATGTAGAAAATAAAAACTATGCTATTTCTGTTATTGCCACTTTCCAAGAATTCATCACATAATTTTCAAGTGTGGTCCTCTTTCTTTTCTTTTCCCTCCTGGGTCCAATCCTCCCTTCCCTCCTCCAGCTCCCTGTAGCTCCTTTGACAACCCATGTTCTTAACCTAGAGAGTTCGAACCCACCACCCTCGGTATATGGGGCCAGCGCCCTATCACTGAGTCACAGGCACCACCAGTGGAGAGTATTTTTCTATAGTTTTCCTTATATTTATATAATTGCATAAGCATATATGCATTACATATGGTTTTCCATTTCTTTAATCAAAAACAAGACAACATCATATATACTTTTCATTTTGCTTTTGTTGTTGTTGTTGTTGAAATAGGGTCTTACTCTGTCACTAGGGCTAGAGTGCAGTGGTATCTTCATAGCTCACTAATCTCAAAGTCCTAGGCTCAAGCAATCCTCCTGCCTCAGCCTCATGAGTAGCTGGGATACAAAGGTGTGCATCGTCACGCCTGGCTAATTTTTTTTTCCTGTTTTTAGTAGAGATGATGGTCTTGCTGTTTCTCAGGCTGGTCTCGAACTCCTGGCCTCAAGTAATCCTCCCACCTCTGCCTCCCAAAGAGCTAGGATTACAGGCATGAGCCACTGTGCCCTGCCCTCCCTTCTTGCTTTTCTCAAACAACATCCTGAGGAAATCCCTCCAAGTCACTTCATAGAACTCTATTTCCTTCTCTTCAGTAATATCATTCAAAGTTATGCATGGTCTACAGTTAATTAGTGTTGGCCTTCGCTTTGTTTACAGATTTTTTTTTCTAGTACAAAAGCATCTGTAATGATCATTCCTACCTAGATCCTTAAATATGAGTGCTTTTATTTCTATGAGATAGATTCCTAGAAGTATATTCACTGGGCAAAAGGTGTTTCTGATTGTTACAGGAATGAAGAGTGGGGTTGTTTAACACCCACCACCTCCCCTTCTAGTGTGTTTTCCCACATAAGAGAGGGTAGAAAGCCAAAACAGGAAAAGACTCCGATTAGTTCAGCAAAGTAAATGCACCTGTGCCAAAGTGAGATACTAGACGTGAACTATGTGGAAGTGGCTGAGTATATCATTTAGACAAAGCATTTGACTCCTTTGGGGGAAACTGTGCTGGAGTTTCTTCCTACTGTATCACCCCTAGCCTTATCCACACCTATAAAAAGTAGTGGCGGCAATGGAGTTTCCATTGGGTAGAAATTAGGTAAAAATTCTTTTTTTTGAGACAGAGTCTCACTTTATCACCCTTGGTAGAGTTCTGTGGCGTCACACAGCTCACAGCAACCTCCAACTCCTGGGCTTAGGTGATTCTCTTGCCTCAGCCTCCCGAGTAGCTGGGACTACAGGTGCCCGCCACAACGCCTGGCTATTTTTCTATTTTGCAGTTCGGTGGAGGCCGGGTTTGAACCCGCCACCTTTGGTATATGGAGCTGGTGCCCTACCTGTTGAGCCACAGGCACCGCCCAGGTAAAAATTCTTAACATTCTAGAATATAATGGATCTCTTCTTCAAAATATGCTAGAGTAGATTCTGTTGGTTAAAACTAGTATGCTTGACCAACATCAACTGTGATTTCAGGCAATATTACCTCAGTGAAATGGGGAAGTGGGATTGGTTATCCACCCTGGTTGCAGTTGAAAGCTGTGATAAACTGAGAACGATAATGTTAACTAGTATCTGCGGTTACCTGGAGTGAAGCACATAGTGAAGATCATGCCTTGGTGATCAAAATGGCTGCTGTACTCCTCATGCACCAGGATTAACAAGTCAAAAAGAGGGTCACTATTTGGTAATAGGTACTCATTATCAAATGGAAATAGGAATACTGCTACAAAACTGAGTGAAGGAAGAATATATCTGGAATACAGGTGATTCTTTGGGTTGCTTTTTAAAGAACGGCATATTTCATATGGTAATACAATTTAATGGAACACTATAGCAACCCTATGGTTTGGGTCACCCATTGGTGAAAAGGCCCAGTTGGCTGAGATGCAGGCTAGGAGAGAAGCAACATGACACAGACATTACAGCATTGCAGTAATGTTCTGTAAGTTGTGCCCCATTACAGAAAGGAGGACTGTAAGGTCCATCTTTTTTTTTTGTAGAGACAGAGTCTCACTTTATCGTCCTTGGTAGAGTGCCGTGGCGTCACACAGCTCACAGCAACCTCCAACTCCTGGGCTTAGGCGATTCTCTTGCCTCAGCCTCCTGAGTAGCTGAGTTTCTAATTTTGTAGAGATGGAGTCTCATTATGTTGCTCAGCCTGGTCGTGAATCTTCCTCTTCTTCATCCTTGGCATTCTATTCTGATGATCTCACCTAAATCTAAGTATCTTTCAAAGGTTCTACCTCTTAATACCATCACGCTGATGGTTAGGGTTTCAACATGAATTTTGGAGGGGACACAAACATTCAGTGCTTAACATGGCCTGTCGTATACAATGTTCTCAAGCAACCCGGCCAGCTGTCATGTGATGCGCTGGGCACTGCTGCCACTCCAGCAGTGGACAGCCTCTCCGGCAGGTACACTGGCCTCAGCTGCACATGGCTGCAGCTTCTCATGGGCTGTTTTGTCTCTGGAGCCCTAATTTCTCCACTGGTCTCTACACTTGCTTCTTCCCTTGCCTGAGAGGCCCTGTGCTCTGATGTGGTTATCCAGGCTGCCTTAGGCATCTGTGGGCACCTCCACCATAGTCTTGGAGCCCTCAAGGTGCCCTCGTTTTCCAGACATCTATAGTAAAATAGGGGAGGAACATGCTGTTTTTTCTCTTTTGTGAGAGGAAAGCCAAAAATGGCATTTATATATTTATTCGCTGGACAAATATTGAGGGCAACCTTATAGCAGGCATAATTCCAGGTGTTAGAGCTGATGTTGTGAACAAGAGAGATTGCCTGCTTTCATGAAGCTTACATGCTAATGTCTGGAGACAGAATATAGACAAATTACCATATATATTGTCAGCTAGGCATATAAGCAAAAATAAAGCAGAGTAATGGGCTGGAGAATGATGGAGGATGTGGGGTAGGCATGCTATCTTATATCTCATCCTGGGGGATCAGAGAAGACCTTGATTAGAAACCTTCATGAAGTAAGAGGGAGCCACGGGGATAGCTGGAAAAATAGCAAATGCAGATTCTATAGTAATATGCATGTGCTCCAGTGTTCCATGGCTTTAATGAACCACCAGCTCCTTCACTTTCTCCAGAAATTTGCTCTTTGCCTTCTGCTTAACCTGCAAACCCCCAATTGAGACTTTTCTCTCTGTAACAGATTTTTTTCTTTCATCATCTCGGTTTACCAAGAAACAAAGAAGAAGAAAGAGAAGGAAAATGATGATGATGAGGACAAAGAGAAAAAGGAGACAGCAACAACAATGGATATAGGAGGAAGAAATGAGAGCATAATGCCTTTGCTCTTTCTTCCACTCCTGCCCCTACGTGAAGAAAGGGCTGCACAGGAATGGGACAGGTCTAGTTTGAGAAGTTCCTTGGGTCTTGGGGCATGTTAGACACGTGGCAGTGGGAATCTGCTCCATTTTGGGTTGCTGACTTCAGCTTTTTATACACCCACTTGGCTATAGTCCTGCCATGGGAATTGATAGCCAGGAACCTGCATGAATCCCAGGTATAGGACCCTCTGTTCAAAGTAT
>CAUYRH010096251.1:0-81536 GCA_963574655.1 Perodicticus potto
AGGACTGCAGTGATGAAAAGGTAACAAAAAACCTTGGCAAGTGTTAAAGGAGATAGAACTGCCAGACATTTTCTTTGGAGATCTTTACCTATAAAATACAAATATCAGAATCTCAATCTCATGAAGATCTTAGGGACAGAACATTAAATTTATCATAGAATCAACTCTAAACTCAGCTATACTTCAAATCTCCTATTGCCAACCTATATCACAAAAGGTCCTGGTCCACAAATGATAGCCCTGACCCAAATAAACTAGCTGTAATAAAAACCGAATTTCTGCTCTGGGAATCTTCCAGTTAGAATAGGAAAAAAATAATGTAGGAATTAGGATAAAAAGGAACATAAATAATTCAGAGTTACCTCCATAATATATAACCACAAACCTAGTTAAAAGTACTCAGGGAAACATTAGAAAATAAATCAGTGTTATTCACCATGTTAACAGAATAGATTTGGAGAAGAAAAAAACGACAAACATCTCAACAAATGCAGCAAAAGCATGTGAAAATTTATTATTTACTCATCCATAGTAACAACTCTGGACAAATTAGAAGGACCTTCCCCAACCTGAATGGGCATATACAGAGAAACAACAGCTACCATCACGCTGAATGGTGAAAGAATGGACACTTTCCCCCAGTGACCAGGAAAAAGGCAAGGATGTCTGCTCTCACCCATCCAATTTAACATTTTACTGAAGGTCCCAACAGGGGAAATAAGGCAAGAAAAAAAAATTAGATGCCATACAAAATGAAAGAAATAAAAGTGTTTCTATTCAGACAATATGGTTGTCTGCATATAAAATTCTAAAGAATCTACCAGGAGACTACTAGAATAAAGGAGGTTATTAGTGAAGCTGTACAGTACAGTGTTAATATATAAAAATTGATTGTATTTTCAGGAGGTGTCTGTGACTCAAAGGAGAAGGGTGCCAGCCCCATATACCAGAGGTGGCAGGTTCAAACCCAGCCCTGGCCAAAAACTGCAAAAAAAAAAAAAAATCGATTGTATTTCCATGAACTAGCAATTATCAAGTGGAAATTAAAATATAAAAATAGTACCGATTATAAACATCAAAAAATATAAAACGGGAGGTGCAAGGACCAATGTGCCCACAAATACGGAAGTTATGGGTGGGTAGCAAGACCTCAGCTGAGAACTGCCTTGGGAACCTCAGCATTGGTCTACACAGCCAATCTTGACCTGAGAAAAAGAAGGTGCCAGTGTTCAAATGGAGCAATGGCAAGGTTAGCCCCCATGGATAGACCAGGGAACATCCATATGTTCCCAGGTTGTTGATTTTTTTTCTCTCTTTAAAATCAGATTACTGTAAGGATACATATGGTTAGGTTACATTGTTTGTGTTTGTTAGGTAACATCCATAGCATTGAGAACCCACAACTTCATAGTGATTCTGGGATATATTGCTAAGTAAAAAAAAAAAACAAAGTGCAGAAGGGTGAGTATAATATGGCACATTTTGTAAAATAAAAAGAACGTAAGTTTGCATTTGCATAATGAACTACTAGAAGGATATACCAATCACTTATAATTTCAACAAGTGCTAAACCACTAACGTGCGAAAACAGCTAACATTTGCAATTTGCAGAATCTGACTATAAAAAGCAAAGGTTTCTGTTGAAATGCCTTAGATACTAGCACCTACTCTTTTCCGCACCACCGTCTCTTACCCACAAGTTGTTTCCTTCTTAACTTCTTTTTTTTTTTTTTGCAGTTTTTTTGCCAGGGCCAGGTTTGAAACCACCACCTCCATTATATGGGGCCACAGGCGCCACCCACCCTCCACCCTTCTTAACATCTTGCTAACACAAAAGCCAGTTTCTGTTTGATTTTGAGATGACATGTCTGATTACTTTTGAAGTCAGAGTGTTATTCTCATTGCAGCAGGCCTCAATAAAATCTTCACTTATCCAACTCTGGACTTTGATAAACTATTGGTACCTACTACACTGTGGATGATTCTCATGCATTATTACTAAGTGAAAGAAATCAGACTCTACAGTTTACTGCAGGAGTCCACCTAGGTAGCACTTCGGAAAAGCAAAAGTGTTAATAACAGAAAACAGATAACTGGTTGCCAAGCACAGAAAAAGGGCATGAAGGAAGATTTCTGGGAGGGAGAATATGGTTCTCTATCTTGATTTTGATGGTGGTCACATAATTATATGTGTTTGTCAAAACCTATAGAAATGTACACAAAACTGAATGCAACTTATACTTTTTTATTTTATTTTTTTATTTTTATTAAATCATAATTCTGTACATTAGTGCAATCATGGGGCACCATGTGCTGACTTCATATACAATCTGAAATGTTTTCATCGAACTGTTTAACATAGCTTTCATGGCATTTTCTTAATCACTATATGAAGACATTTGTATTCTGCATTTAGTAAGTTTCACCTATGCCCTGCTAAGATGCATTGCAAGTGTGATCCCATCAATTGCCCTCCCTCTACCCATCCTCCCCCCTCCCATTCCCTCCCTTGCCCTTTTCCCCATATTCTTGTGCTATAATTGGGTTTTAGCCTTCATATGAAAGCTATAAATTAGCTTCATAGTAGGGCTGAGTACATTGGATACTTTTTCTCCCATTCTTGAGATACTTTGCTAAGAATATGTTCCAGCTCCATCCATGTAAACATGAAAGAGGTAAAGTCTCCATCTTTCTTTAAGGCTGCATAATATTCCATGGTATACATGTACCACAATTTATTTATCCATTCGTGGAATGATGGGCACTTGGGCTTCTTCCATGACTTAGCAATTATGAATTGGGCTGCAATGAACATTCTGGTACAGATGTCTTTGTTATAATGTGATGTTTGGTTTTCTGGGTATATACCTAGTAAAGGAATTATAGGAACGAATGGCAGTTCTATTTTTAGATCTCTAAGTATTCTCCAAACATCCTTCCAAAAGGGATGTATTAGTGTGCATTACCACCAGCAGTGTAGAAGTGTTCCTTTTTCTCCACATCCATGCCAATGTCTCTGGTTTTGGGATTTTGTTATGTGGGCTAATCTTACCGTGGTTAGGTGATATCTCAAAGTAGTTTTCTGATTTGCATTTCTCTGATGATTAAAGATGGTGAGCATTTTTTCATGTGTCTATAGGCCGTGCTCTTCAAGTTCTTTTCCCACCCTGAGATGGGATCACTTGTTCTTTTCTTGCTAATACTTTGAGTTCTCTTTAATAAACAATATCCACAGAGAACTCAAATGTATTAGCAAGATTTTATGTTTCTTGATTTTTGTATATCTCACAACTTTCATAATGACCCACACAATTAAATTAGTGTAGAAAGGAATAAACAAAATGTATAATAACCAAATGAATATATATGGTTGAAAGGAAGTGTAGAAAGAAATAACCAAAATATATAATAACCAAATGTGTAATAACCAAAACGTATTCATTCAGTAGCATGAATAAATTGGAGTATAGAATACAAATACAAAAAAAAAAGCATTCAAAATAAATTAACTGCCTATCAAAAAGATGAATCTCAAAAAATGTTTTTGTAGACGAGTATGTGACAATAGGCAAAACCTAAATATATTTAAAGACATATACATATTTAGTGGTAAATTATAAAGAAAAGCAAGGGAATTAACACGCAATTCCAGAAAGCAATGACTTCGGGGCCCTAAGGAAGAATCAGAGAACAACTAAGGTATGATTTAATTTTGAATAAGGTGGAAGATACATGAGTGTTTGACTTTTTTTTTTTCAAAACTACATGTATATTTATATGCTTTTTAAAGAACATTATAAATTTTGCATTAAAGAATACTCTATGTCCTTAAAACATTAATTAGACCAAGTATCTTTGCTGGTTTATCAATTTAAACCAAAACAATAAAGTAGTAAAATCAAGGACTCACAAATGTCACTGCTCATACATCATATAAAAACTATTTTATCTCGGTATTACCAATTGGTATGGTCTTTTCTCAGTGAAAGTCAAAAGAAGCAATTTAAAGTCACCAGAAAACTGAATGAAGGATAACATGTGGTTATCAAGAACAAAATCTATAGCACTGAAAGAAACTGTTCAAAGGATCAATTGAACCGGTTCTCAAGAAATATTTTAGACATGCAAATTCTTCCAAAGACATGTCTATCATGGTAGAGTCATTTTATAATTTTCCATTAAGAAATAAATCCTAAAAATATGAACATGTTAGAAATGGATTTGTTAAGCGTTCATGTAATAGGAAGCCATTCATACAGATTGGCTCAAGCTAGCATTTATAATGTTAGAAATCATATTTAGTGAACATTATTCAGACATAATTTCATTTTAAGACCAGCAGAAGGGGCTAAGGTAATAATTTGAAAACAAGAATATCATTCAAATAGAAGCACTTTTTTAAAGGTTGATAATTATTTTGACCCTTTAAGCTAAATTTGAAGAAATAACTGCTCTCTAGACTATAAACTAGGAAAGCAGGGAAGATGGGAGTGTATCTTCTGTGACACACAGAACAGTGTCTGCATACATAAAGGAGTTATCTTAATAGAAACATCTTAATATAAGATTTTTATAATTTAAATCATTAATAATTTTTCTATACAATAGTTATTTACTGATCACTACATATTTTGAAAGTGAATTCTGAATCTATGTTATTATTGGTAGGCATACATAAATACATAATTGGAGGAAATTTTTGTCATTTGTATAAAGAAATGAGTGCTATAATAAGTTGATATCACTATGGAACTATGGAACATTAATTAAATTTATATATGTATAAATTTAATTCCATCAGATCAGGAACCACATAGACATTTTTCAAAACCTCAGTATAGTAAAAAAAAGAAGGGTCTCTGTGATTAAAGGTTCAGTGTGCCCTGTTCAGTCAAATAATCTAATTTCTAAACACCCAAGTATTTAGAAATGTCAAGTAAAATTACTCCAAAGCAGGAGAGTTATCGATTTTCAGTGAAAAGGTTAGTTATAAATGAAATACTCCTTTAACTACATTTCCCTATGACATACTTTGTATAGTCAACAACAAAAGCAAGATTCAGTTGTCTTAAAATTATTACACATATGTGTACATTCATGTATATATGATGTATGTAAGTATACATACACAAAAGTTCCCTTTTAAGAGATACATTAAGTTCATTTTAAGATATTTTTTCTGGACACTATAAATTAAGGTGTTGGCTTTTTCTCAATATATTTTTGGTATGTAGTCACTGTGTTCTTTATTTCTCTAGCTTTGTCAGTTTCACACTGCTTTACAGTGTGAAATTGACAAGAAATGGTGCAAAACTGACAACTAGAGGCACAGAAATTTAACGAGAAATTACTATGCAAATTGCTTGATAAAGGTTAAAGAAATAAATATTTGATAGTGATGACTGTGTTCCAATTGATGAGATGTTTCAAAAATGAACCCAAGATTCTTCTAAATGTATGAGCCTTTCTTTATATATATACACAAATGTTTAAAAAATGAGAATGGGATAATCTAGAAAATAGCATACTGTCTTACTACCTTATAGGAAAAGATGTATAGTGTTCTTAGAGTGAAAGCTTAGAGACATAGCTTCTTCTAATCTCCCTAAAATGGTAGTTCTCACTTTTACATTCTTGTGAATAATTATCATCTCAAATCCTCTCTCCACAGTACCCTTCACCACTTCCTTTTCAATAACTATGAAACATCAGTTAAAAAATGGAATGGTGTGATAGGGTCACCTTTGGTATTCTGTGCCTTTCCCTTTATTAAAATCTCTTGTTTATTCATTGTCCTAAAAAATCAGTTACCGTTATTTGGGGTCTCAGAGGTAGAAGACTGCTTCATGCCTCTTTTCATCTTCATATCTTGTCTTTCTCTTATCCCGTCCATGTTTCCTTCCATCTTTTTCTGTCCCATTCTAGGTACGGTTTTAACAACACCTTTGGACAAACCTAGAATCACATTCCTAACTCTTCCACTAACTAGCCGGGTGACATCGGGGGTAGTTATTCTCTGGATCTCTGTCACTCATGAGAATATAGGGGTGTGAGTACCTATACTGCAACAACTTTTTTTAAGCATACAATGTGATTTTTATATACAAAACTCTCAGTACATGGTCGACACATGGTAAGATGTCGATAAAATTTGGTGGTCATGATTTAGTGTTTTTATCACTAGATTTTCTACATCATTTCAGGATGGCCCAGTCCAGTATCAATAACAAAACTGTAACCAGAAAATTGTGGAGCTACTTCTGTTTGCTTAATAATGACGTATGATGACGATGAGACAAGGAGAAGAGTAGATGGCAGTAGTAGTAATACTGCCTTTGTGCTTTCCAAATATCTTTATAGACATCATCTCATGTGATATACATAGCACACTGTTGTTTTGTAGATGTCATTTTCCTTACTTTAAGTGTGATTTAAACCACTGAGATGTTGAATAAGTAGTTCAATTGGACATTGACAGACACTGAGCCAGTTAATCCAAAATGCAAATCAGAATCTACTGCAACCTAAGTACTCCACAATGTCCTCCAATGAGCATGCCATGCTGTCTTGAAACATTAATGCTACGGTGCAAGATGAGTCCCAAGTGAGTACCTGGACTATAATGTTAAGTTCAAAGGAGATGAACAAATACTCAACATTAAAAACAGATCACAGCCACCTCCAAAGATGTTTGGAGTGAAATAAAACATTTCATATTATCCTTCAATTTTGTGACTTCATTATTTTTATAAATTCAAAATATATTAAAACTAGTATCTTCTCAATTGAATTCTCCTATTTAAAAATGTATTAATTTTATCTTTCAAAATAATAAACTCCAAGCAATATAAAATATAACTAATTTCGGTCAGGTGGGGTGCCTCCGCCTGTAATCCTAGCAAAGTGGGAGGCTGAGGCCAGTGGGTTGCCTGAGCTCAGGGGTTTGAGACAAGCCTGAACAAGAGTGAGACCTTGCCTCTACTAAAAATAGAAAAATGAGCTGAGCATTGTGGTGGGAACCTGTAGTCTCAGCTCCTCAGGAGGCTGAGACAAGAGGCTCTCTAGAGCTCCAGAGTTTTAGGTTGCTGTGAGCAGTGTTGCCACAGCGCTCTACTGAGGGTGACATACTGAAACTCTGTCTCAATAAATAAAAAGTAGATAGATAAATGAAATACAACTGATTTAATTTCTTACCTACAGATTTTTTGAAGTGAGTTGCATTACCTCCTAGGCAATATTAAAATCTTATAGTATGAACTATCTCATAAAGAAACACTTTGGAAGTCCTATTTAATATCCGAAAGGTATATATATGATTGCTATAGTTATAAATGATTGCTCCTGATCTTGTAAGGATTAACTATGAGAAACAACAAATGTTTATCACTAGAAGAATATTTATAGTTATATTTAAGTACAATAGTGTACTTAAGCCTTTCTGCTTAGTATACAGCCTTTCTGCTTAGAGATTTCTTTTATAAACTTAGATTTTCTTTCTTTCTTTTTTTTTTTATTAAATCACAGCTGCGTACATAAGTGCAATCAAGGGGTACAATGTGCTGGTTTCCTATACAATCTGAAATGTTTTCATCGTAAACTTAGATTTTCACACTAAACAAGAAAAAACTGGGAATGATACGATTAAAACTGTAACCAATGAACATGACCAAATAAACACTGCTGTGAATAACCACTATGGAAAAACCTCATGTCACACCTAAATCCTATGTATTTAAGCCATATGGAACACATCGAAACAACTATAAAGTGACTAAAAAGATTTATTTTGAACATTGGGGAAATCTTACTTGTGAGCAGATGCCCAGATTAGCTTGGAGGCGGCAGGTTTGCACTGGGTGATAAATCACATCACTGGGGCATTTTTGTAAAGTCTATAAAAAGGACATTTAGTAGTAAAACGCATGAATATTGATGATAACAAACAATATGGGCACTTGAAGGTATTTCTGAAGAGTATGATAACCACAATAAATGCCCTGAATCTTAATCCGAGCGCAGTTCATTTCCATTCTCAGAGAGCAACTGCCCTTTTGTCAGGTCTGACTCTTTTAGACAAAAATCAATGAGAAAGTTGCCTGCATAAAATACACATGATTAAACTCTTTAAGCATAGTTATCTCAATAATAACCTCTCATTTAATCCTTCATGTTCTTAGAGCAGCTAATTCTGGAGAAAATAAAAAACATTACAAATTTTCTTCTCTTTTTTTATACTACTAATGCAGTCGAACTTCAAGAGTCTGAGAAGAATAAAAAAGCACCTATGAAATGAAGTCGCATAAAATGTATCTCTAAAATTTTCTTGGAATTTCTAGTTTAAATGGTTCTTAAAGAGTACTCAGAAAAGAAAAAAAAAAAAGTAGTGTGATTCCCTTATTTGGAGATAAGGACGTTAAAGCCCAGAGAGTTATGTGGCTCAATCAAGGTCTCCAAGTCAGCTCATAACAGCCTCAAGATGAGGATCCAGAAAACTCAACCCTCTTTCCACTATAACATCATCACTTTTTTATGGAAGAAAGCAGTGAATGTGAAAGGTATACATTTATGGATATGGGGTACTGAAAATATATCTTTCTCACAATATTTTTTGGCCCAAAATACAATAGCATTATTATGTGTGTAAATATTTTTCAAACAACTTTTAACACTTTGACTATCTGGTCTCAATATGTTGCACTTTCTCCAAAAGAACTGTTGTCATCAAAAATCCCAAACTATAGTCTCTAAGGAAGACTTTGGGACAGAAAAAAGTAACACCAAAGAATGAGTGGTAGAGGTCATTATGAAAATATTCTTCAACAACAGCCATGTCATTTTATGTATTTATAATTTTAAAGCCCAATTATAAATTTTTGATAAAATATTAAGTTAGAAAACTATTAAAGATTATTAAAAATTAAGCATCTTTATATATTTTTTGAAACTCTAATTCGTAAAGTAAATCTCTTAAAAGGATTTAAGTAGTTTATGCTTTAGAATATCAAAGAACAGCCTAAATTCTAATAACACAGTAAAGTAAAAACATGACTCCAAGAAAATTTAGTTCACATAAAATATTTACTCTGGAGTCAAAACTGGATTAAAGAAAACTAATGAAAACAGCCTTCCATTCTCAAAAAAAACAACAAAAGAAATTAACTTTCCTTTTAGTTCCATTTCCTAAAAATCTCAAAAGGAAACATTTAATTTTCTAGGACATGCTGAAAGACGCAGGTAAAAAGGCAGCCCAGCCAGAGCTGAATTAATCAAGCAAACATCATTGACAATCAACATAACTTTCCTGGTGATTAAACACAATTTGAGACAGCTGGAGGTGGACCCAATCTAGTTTAAGCTTCCAAGGAAACAATCTTATGAGTGTAAAATGTCTCAGAAAACACTGTGAAAACAGAAGTAACATTTGCAAGACTACAGAAACAAAAATCAGTAAAACCAAAAATGGTACCTTTGCATTTTAATATTTAAAGATATATTATTAACTAATAAAGCTTCCTACCCAGTCTTGTTATTTTTCAAGTTGCATAATGCTTATGTGAAACACTCACATTAGCTCTCAGGAAAGCAATAGAGTGAATGCTGTAATGTTCCACAGCTAGGATTGCTCTGATTGTTAATTCTAAATTGTTAAATCTAAACATTTTGGGATTCTTGTTTAATCTATTTAACAATGCACTGGAATAATTCTAAGACTAGCCATATTCCTACTTTGAGTGACCACACATTCCAGCATTAGGCAAGGCTCAGTTGATTATGCCCAGGTGCTGGCTTATTCATTAGTAAATCTTAAAAGTGGTTCCATTTCAATGACAAATCACATTATTTGACCACCACCTCGTTTTCTTCAGCAAGAACTGTAAGTGGCCTCATCCCTCATTCTCTTTGTCCTCAGGAAGACATTCTTCCATGTAAGGTAATGTTAGAAAAGGAGATAAATGTTGACCTCACCACAAGAGAAACATTTCAATACATACCTTGACTTCTTAAGTCCGACCTTCTATCTCCTTTCCTTTACTACTTTCTACTAGTAGCATAGATTTTGATTCTTCCTATGAAATTAGGTGTTGACTCTTTTCTGAAATATTCCTCTCCAGTCCTTATTTGCCTGGGAAGCATGGGCCAAATTTAAAATACTAAATCTATAAGAAAATGCTTCAAAACCCCTAATTAGCTTATGAATCAATTATTATAACAGACTTCACTTGCAAATTGGGTACTGCTACTATACTGGTTATAAAGAATTTACTATTTCTAGTTGTCAAAAACAACAAAAAATAAAACAAAAAAGGAATTTAGGATAAAATTCATGCTTAACAAATACTATTGAATAATTACATAAATGAATGAATGAATTGGAGAGTTTAGTGTGAAGTAGCAGAAAAAATTGTTGTAATATAAAGAAAAAGAGGTAAGATAACAAGTTAGAGGAGAAACAGCCTATAATCAAGAGCATAATTAAGTTTGAGAGAATCCCTACCATGCATTAGTTTTCCACAATGATCCTAAGACGACAAAAGTTATAAACCTGGCCTATAGGGATTTTTTTTCCCTCTTTACTATAAAATGTAACTCAGACTGCACCAAGGAAATCATGAGTTAAAATAGATTGAGTATTTAGAAATATGCATGTATTCCAGAGAAATGCATCTATTTCTTCAAGCAAACTACGCATACATTAGCTTTCAGCCTGTGTGTTCAGATCTGAGTAGAATGTGTATTATTCCCATTTCGTATAAAAGAGGTAGCCAAGACTGCAATCTCAGAAAGGTATACCTCTGCTTTTATTCCTTCTCACAATTGCCATGTTTGTATGCATTGCACCAGGCTCTCTGGCATATACAACTTCATTTGATCGTCATAAGGAGGTACATTTCACAGACAAGAAAACTAAGAGGTTAGAGAACTTTTCCACACAGCTAATAAGAGTCAGAATCAGGTTTAAATCAGTGGCTCCCTGATACAGAATCACAGATTTTTTGCCACTGTGCTCTCTTGTCTCACTCTATTAATAGTTTCTTCCAATCAATTCATTGTGGTGCTTCTTTCAAGGACTCTTCCTGCACTGTAGAGTACAAAGTGATTCTCAAAGGCAGCTCTAGAAAAACTGAGGAACTTTTAAAAACACCACGCCAGGGATTCCAATTGAATGGATCAGTGTGGAGCCTACGCATCTGTATTACTTAAAAATTTCCCAACTGATTCTAATGTGTAGCTAGGGCTAGGAAGCTATTGGCCCTCTGCTACGAGCTTGCCTGCTTTGCCATTGCTGTTTTTTTCTTTTTTATTGTTTGAGATTGATTGAGGATACAAAGAATTGGGTTATAGTGATTGTGGTTGTTAGATTAAAGTCCCTCTTGTAATTGCGCCCCACCCCCAAGATGTGGATCACACACTGTGACCTCCCAACCCCCTCCCCCCTTCTCTATCCCCAGCCTCCTGCCCCTACCCCCACCTTGTATTAGATCATCTACTGCCTTCATTACATTTTCTGTATTAACCCGGATGGAGTTGGGACACATTCTTCTTAGTAAAGCATCACAAGAATGGAAAAGCAAGGATCCAATGCTCTTTCTTAACAGGCCCTCACAGACAACCACAAACAGACCACCCTTTGGCACCAATCAATACATAAAGGGAGAATGTCTAGAAAAGAAAGAAATGGGTTTGTTTGGATTTATCTCTCTCTCTTTCTTGTACCAATCCATGTTCAGCCTTTGTAGTTTGGGTATTACAGTCCCTGTGGTAATCCTTGGACATCTCTTTGAACCTATTAAAATAGTCTCACAAGGATAATTAGGTGAGGCATTTCTTTCCCTGTTCTGTTTCTGTTGTCATTTTTTAAGAGGTAAAGAAAGATAGAAATTCATAGAGTATCAGCATTAGGTCAACTGATGGGTCCAGTCAACACAGCCCAAACTTAGAGCATGATACTCTATGAGACTAATGTCACAATGTTCCTGTCCTCCAGTTGGCCTTTTACGGGCTTGTAAACACAAACTTTACCCTCAATCCTGTGTAGGTATTGCATAAATGCCAGCAATTGCACAGCTGATTATGACAGGGAAAGGATCTGTATGGCTCTGAAAACCCCACAGCGACATCTTCAAATGCAAAGGAAAACATATTTTAAAGAGCAGCAGTACAGCCAATTTACACCAATTAGACAAAAAGAGGAAAATTCTAGTTAATCAACTGTCAGATGATCATAACATTAATCTGACCCTTAGTGCTTCAGTTCTGCAAGCTGATGTTGAATAAAAGAGAAAATCACTCCCATTTTGGTTCAGCTGAGATTTTGAGCTTATTAAACAAAAAGAATGAATTAAATTACATTCAAACTCAACACTGAACCCTAGAGGCAACGGAATTCATGATAAAATGTCCATCATCTCATCATGTCTTTGTCTTACAACCCCAGAGGTAAGATCACCCAGTGTTAGAAATTGCTTAGAGAACTGAGTTTATGAGATTACGAACTTACAGGGTAAGTTCAGTACAGCACTGAAATGCTACCATATTTGGAGATTCAAGGCATACTTTATTATTATTTTAATATGGTTTTGTTCTTTCTTCCTTTATTTTTTTATATGCTGGTGTGACTTGCACTGAGCTACTTTGCAAGTTTTCATTTCCACCACAAAGCTGAAGTTACCTAAGGCCCTGGTGTTTTACATGAACACCCAGAAGAAAGACAAGTGGAAGTTCTTATTCTAGGGACATTCACATGACTATGTACAATCATGAATATGTGAGGAGTGTATTTCCGGCAAGTACTGGAAGGTAAGCCTGTACTATCAGGCCAATTAAGGGTGGACAGATGGTCGTGGAGGGCTAATGAAACACCAGCTGGGGACTTGATGAAACATCGATTTCACCTTTAACTTCTGAGGAACAGATACTTGGGAGAACAAAGGCTGGATGACCATCCAATTACCTGGTGGGTCAGCTTCTGCTCTAGATCCCTTAACTCTGTCTAGAAAATCATCATCTGGCAACCCTATAAGCTTAAACTGTGATAACTTTTGATCACCTCACATTCTTTCCATTTTCTCTTCACTTTTTCCATCTCATTTCCTTTTCCACGTGAGTATATTTGCTATTCACAAAGGAAGCAGGAGAAGACTGAAAACGAACCTGCACCTCTTGCCAATGACAAAAATTGACACTCGCTGGATAAGTGATTTAAATTTGAGACACGCAACAATAAAAATTCTAGAAGAGAGTATGGGAGAAATGTTTGACAATATTGGCCTGAAAAAAAGATTTTATGAAGAAGACACCCTTGGCAATTGCAGCAACACCAAAAATCAATAACTGGGTTTTGAAAAAGCTTCTGCACAGCTAAGGGTATGACAACTAAAGTAAATATTCTTCAAAATGGGAGAACTTTTTGCATATTATGAATCTGGCAAAGAGCTGATAACTAGAATCTACAGAGAACTCAAATTAATCAACATGGAAAGAGCAAACAACCTCATTTATAAGTGGACAAGAGACCTAGACAGAAACTTTTCTGAAGATGACAGATGAACGGCCAAAAAACACATGAAAAAATGCTCGTTGTCTATAATCGTCAGAGAAATGCAAATCAAAACCACTCTGAGATATCACCTAATTCCAATGTGATTGGCCAACAGCACAAAATCCCAAGTTTTCCGAGGCTGGCATGGATGTGGAGAGAAGGGAACACTTCTACACTGCTGGTGAGATTGCAGACTAATACAAACTTTATGGAAAGAAGAATGGAGAATTCTTAAAGAACTAAAAGTCAACCTTCCATTTGATCCCACAATCCCATTACTAAGTATCTACCCAGAAGAACAAAAAGCATTTTACCACAAAGACATCTGCACCAGAATGTTTATCGCAGCTCCATTCACAATTGCCAAGTCGTGGAAACAATCCAAATGCCCATCAACCCATGAATGGATTAGCAAACTGTGACATAGATATACTATGGAGTACTATTCAGCCCTAAGAAAAGATGGAGATTTTACATCTTTTATGTTTACCTGGATGGAGTTGAAACACACACATTGTTCTTAGTTTGTATCTCAAGAATGTAAAAACAAATCCATTGTACTCAATACTAATATGAAACCAATATATAAACAATTATATGCCCACATGAATGATAAAACACAAGCATAATCTAGCAAGGAGAAGGGGAAAGGAGGGGCAGGAAGGAGGGCAATTGGCAGGATCTCCCTAATGTGCACGATGTGACGGTGTTCAGCACACCCAGGGTGCAGGGCTCAACTACAATTTGAACTTTACCTTAAAACTGAAAACACTGTAACCCAAAATTTTGTACTCTCATTAATTTGAAATTTAAAACAATACTTACTATAAAAATTGAGACAAAAGTATAAAATATTAAAAATTATGTAAAAGTATAACATTTTAATTAAAAAAATTCAAAAGTACCAAAGGATAAATAGTTCAATGTAATTCATTCATTCTTTTTCTCTCTGTTTTTCCTGTTCTCCTTCTCCTCTTCCCTCTGTCTCTTTCTATGTACTTATATAGATACATACAAGCAAACACATACACTCATATCTTTTACACAAACAACATGTACTTTGTTCCATATATTGCTAATTGTTTATATCAAGTTTCACAAATGTATCTTGTTATTTTAAATTACTAAATACCATCACATTGCATGGACGAATCATAATTATGAGTATTTTTCTTGTATTTTTCTACTACAAATAATTTGACAATAATGTTATTTGTTATTGTTTATTTATATATGTATGCACACATACTAGGAAATTTATTGCTCAGTAAGATCTTTGTATACATGCATATATGTTGTATATGTTGTATACAAGCATATATGTTCACTAAATCTGGTTAGTGAAATTTCTAGGTCAAAAGATAGGCACATTTTAAGTTTTGATGGTTTTAGCCTAATTGCCCTGAAAATATATGAATCAATTTACGTTCCATCAAAGAGAGTATGAGACTGCCCTTATGCCCACGCAGCAGCAAACTCGCTGTTTTATCAAATGGCTTGATCGTTCCCACCTGACAAGTGAGAAAAATAGTATCTCATTATTTAAGTTAAATAATGAATCTTTTTTTTTTTTTTTTTTTGGCCGGGGCCGTGTTTGAACCCACCACCTCCGATATATGGTGCCGACACTCTACCCCTTTGAGCCACAAGCACTGCCCCTAAATAATGAATCTTTATGAACAGCAATATCAAATAATGTATTGAGTTCTGCAAAAGTTTTCCTAAATTCCAGTAAGTGTCTTATCCATTAGTCAGTGTTCTCACTGTATCATTGTACAATACAATCATGAGGTATTGTATTAAGAATCATGTCTTTCCAAGAATCGGGACACAGACTTAACTGCACAGTATTCACAGTCTAACAGGTAATAAAGATAGTTTAAAAATAAATAATATGCAGAAGAAAGGTACAATAATAGAATATATGTACCATCTGAGTGTAGAAATAGTTAACCATGGGTAAAAAGCTTTTTCCTTAACTATGTCTTATTAATTTTCTTTTTACATAAATGTATTTAAATGTAAAAAAGAAAAATACAATATTTTGGTCAGCGAGAACTGTGATTACAGCTAATACAGCTAATAACTGTGGGTTCTGATTAGATAAAAAAAATTTTTACTTACTCATCTATATTTATAACCTATACTTATTAAAACAAGAGTATGCAGAAAAATTTATAAAACTATCTGATACTTGTTTACAACTTTGTCTGAAAAATAAATAATGGCATCTTTTTTCTCCATCGATTTTGCAGATTTTTTTAGCCCTTATTTTCATTAAAAAAATCTAAGCACAAACTTTATTCTCCTGTTCGTCCTCCTTTGCCAACTCATTGGACCATTAAACTTTTAATATATGGTGACTCTTACTAACTATTGAATTTGTTATGCTGTGCTAAAGAAGCTTGCCCTTTAGCATGAGATGTGTCAAGGATGGTTAATTATATTACACAGAAAGCCCTTCCAGTGGTCAGATACAATAAAATGTGATTATAATATTAACATCATTGACTGGTATGATATTTCTTAAGCTTTTAGCCATCATCCAAATCTTCTTGAAATACTTCTTCCAATCAACAGGAAAACTCTGACTTGATCCCTAGAGTAAATGCAACTCACTAACCCTATTCTCTTTTGACATCTTGCCTTTATTTCCACACTCCATCATACTGTTCATGGCCTCAGCTGGTAAGTCTTCATTCAAATGTAAATATTCCAGCTGGGCTGCACATGGGTCTAGGCAGAAGACATTGGTATGATGTGCAGAAGATTTCTAGTGGAGGTGAGTGTGTGTGTCAAGAAATGACTTCCAGTTCTGCTTTCTTCAGCAAGTCTATTACCTTTCTGATGATGTCGTTTTACTATCAGTATAATTAACAAATACTACTTTTTCTACTTCTCAGAGGTATGGTTCAGATTAAATGAAAAAATAGCTGGAACTGGATGAAGACTTAGAAGCAATAAGGCTCCTCAATCTCCCTTTCAAAAACTCCCTTTCTTACTGTGGCCCATTCTTTATATAGTCTCGTGCATAGGCCATGCCATTCAACTTGGGTCTCTTAAACTCCAACTTCACACCTCCCAGATAAACAGATAAGCCTGCCTTAAGGTTTATCTCTTAAATCCTGATTTTTACTAGAAATCAGCTATAATCAAAGAAAAATTAATTTGACCTACAGCACATTTTTAAAAATTTGAGGACAAGTTCAAATAAAGAAAAAAGTTGTTGGAAGATACTTAGTGATTGAATTTAGATTATGAATTCACAGTGGTATTTTGCCAGAGCAAACACACCGCACAATCAAACGGGACTGATGGAAGAAGGGGGACATTGAAGCCAACGTGGGAACTGGAGCAGAAGAACATTTAAGGTAAAAAGAAATCAGAATCCTTTCCCAACGAGCAGAGTGCAGCTGCCAGAAAAGACCAACCATACCATTTTAAACTCATAGAAGTAACACAGAACACAGTAACATTAAGACTAAGAGAAAGAAGGAAGCACTAATGAGGGAGACAAACAATATCTTTGCAGATTTAAAATGATGAGACTGAAATAGTGTTAATAGACTGGGAAAAAGTTGGAAGAAAATAAGAATTTGTCCTCTAGAGCAACAGACACTGAGAAATGAACTAGATCATGTCTATGTGTGTAGGGGGATAACATTTAATTCAAAGAATGGTTTACTGAGTAGTATTTTATTGGGATGGTAGAGTCAATTCATTACCAAAAGTTGGGTTAATTGCATCTGCACTCAACTGCTCAACCTGGGCACAAAACAGGTCCCTCGTTTGACATGTTACATGACTGACAGAGAATGAGGTAGCACTTGAGACTGGAAACAAAAAGGTTAAAGAAAATATCCCCCCCCCCAAAAAAAATTATCCCAAATATCTTCTCTGCGTTATTCACTAATCAACTGCAAGGTCTCCTAATGCAAAATTCTGTTGCAGTATATGTGGCTTACGTCTATTTATTGTTTTCTTATTTTGAGAATCAAATTACACATTTATGTCTAGAGAAGAAAGGGAATGCAGAGGGCCAAGCGAGCAAAGGGGATTTTGTAACACAGCCTTAGGTGAGGGGAAGAGTCTCAGAACAGGACCACTTTATGCTGCTATAGGGAAAGTGCCCTGTGTGGGAATGACATTCAGAGCAGGACAGAATGTTCTGGTGTGATTAAAACAGGGATGCCTTGGGGCTGCAAAGAAGGTTTTGGTAACTAGCGCAGCATGTGTAAAATGGGTGTTACACTCACATGTTATAACATTGTTAGAGGGATTCAATAAAAACCTCCCTATAAATCTTTTGACAGTGTATGAGGCATACAGGAGGCACATGAAAAATATTATCTGTATTCTTTTTTACTCATCTGTGGTTTGCAAGTCACTCTGCCTTTCTGAGAGACCTCCAGGATGGCAGTCACAAACTGAGTCCTAAAATAAAAAAGGTAATGAACTTGAATGAATGGCAGATGAAGGGGTAGGGAGAGGGCACAGAGGAAGGACTTCTCATGCTTTATAACTACAACAGAACGAAATTTATTCATGAGCATCTTAAACCTACTAAGGAAGGGAAATCCTGAAAATATTCTAGTTGGCAAGGGGTAAAAACTAGAAAGTAATTGTATGATACTATTTCACTAGTCAAGAATTCTGACATTCTTAAACTTCCTTAAGGATTTGACTTTACTAAATATGTTATGATTATTTATTTAAAGTGTCATGACAGCTATTATTTAATGCCTTTATTATTTTAGCTCAGTAATTAAAGGAGGCTTTCAGATGTTTACTCACCATTTCGACTCCCCCCATTCCTATTTTACTTTATACCATTTTAAGTATCTCGAGGGGTAACCTTCTCACATAGTAGTTTTCAGGCATAAACCATGACATAGAAACTGGCTGCTTTTGTAGGAAGGTGAAGCTTCCATTTTGGGGTTTCTAGGCCATTACCGGAAATCGACCTTCCTAATTCGAAAGTAAGGTTGCCACATGAAATGCAGGATACCCACTCAAAGTTGAAGTTCAGCAAAGAACAATTTTCAGTATAAGTGTGCCCCAAATTTTGCACGGCACATACTTTTACTAAAAAATTATTCATTGTTTTAGCTAAAATTCAAATTTAACTGGGAGTCTAATATTTTTATTTGCTAATGAGTCTGGCAACCTTCACACTGTATTTTCCTAGATAATAGGAAGTGGGAAAAGGAAGTCAGTGAAAAGACTGAAAGGAAATAAGGCTTTGAAGTGAGAACCACTTTCTCACTAGTGTAACCATCTCAGCAACAAGACAAACTATGGATTCTATACTTTGTCCATCAAATGTATACAGTTGTGAAAGCCCAAGAAACTTAGAGAGTACCCTGATTCCGGCATTGTATTTCTCGATGCAAACAGGTTTGCTATCTCTGCTACATTTTATAACCAATCATTTTTAAGATCTGCTAAACAAGAACTCAGCATGCTAGCCCTTGATGTAAGAGTGAAAAGATGCAGGTAGATCACTGAGATGTGTGAGATTCACATTCTCATCAGAACTTCCTAAATCTTCTTATGAAAGAAATTGCTATAAAGACTTCAGGAAAGTATGCCCAATTCATCTTTCATTTCCTCTGAGCGGAGTTTCTGTGTTAGTGTGACAAGTTTCACTACTCTAGAATTCTGACATTCTTAAACTTACTTAAAGACTTTCCTTTACTAATATGTTATATCATCAAGAATGTCAAAGAGAAATTTCAATGTCCTCTAACATTCTATTTCCCAACAAATTTAATTTGTTTCATGGACTCTGTGGAAGTGATCAATATGAGATTTTTTTATAAGTTGAAATCTAAAACAAAGTCCCCCTGACAATCTGTTGGTGACTTGTGACATGACATTCCAAAAAGAATAGAAGAAACATAAGTTGTTTAAAATTGTGCTTCATCTAAAAAGAGAAAATCGTTTTCTAAATATAACAGCACGTTATACCCTGAATTTCAATAATAACATTTTAGCTTGAATCCTTAATCATGTGTAATCACTTAACCTAGGCAAAGATCCAAGGATTAACAGGAAAAAAATATGAAATTCAAGACTTCAGAGATATTTTCAGTTCCACTGTCAAGACCATGTGAGATAAAAAGTATATTAGCACCATTCCGATGTGTATCCTGTTCCACCTGCATATCCGTTACCACCAAGCAAAGAATAGGCACAAGAATAAACACTCCACTAAATGTCCCAGTGATTTCGATCACTTCTATTCCAAAATGTCTTATGACCAGCACCACTTTCAATAGGGTTATTTTCTGATGGACAGAGAGATCTAAGGACAGCATTCTTCACCGGCATTCTGGTGAAGCAAATAAAAACTGTTTTTACTATTTCTATAATGTTAACATTTCAGAGCGAATGCTTTTCTAAGTAAGGCCATTACATGAAAGAAGATATTTTTTACATGTTTAATGCAACTTCAGTCTGGTTTCCTTTTATTCCTTAATTCACTCTACTCATAGAACATATATGTCCAAAAATGATGGGTAGTTTATATCAAATACAAAATCTATACGAGGCTTTCCCTCTCTCCAACAGTGCTCCAGGACACATTACCAGACAAGCTGATATGTATGATGGTAGATTTTACAAGACAGTCAGCACAAATGAAGTAGTTTTCTACAAGAGCATTGCAAGAAGGTAAACAAATGCTTTACATTTCAGAACATAGCTGTCTTGAGGCCACATGGTAGGAAGGTCCAGATCGGTGGATATAAGCAACTTTAAATCTGCAAGTCCTGGATTAAACAACCTAAAGAAACTTTGGAGAAATAACAGTGCATCCCGAGAGAGGACTGGATTGAAGGCAGGAGTCTCTTCTTGAGGGTCTGACTAGGCTCTTCCCATCTCTCCGCTTTCTTTTTTTCAATCTCATAGAGACACCTTAGCAAAGCTATCGGCTTTGACAGAACACCGAAATCCCGGCAGTGAACCATAAATTGACCATTACCATAAAAAGAGCTGCTAAATGAGAAACCATGTGTTCAGTATAAACCTAATTTCATGCTTTCAAAAGCACACAGTGGCTTCTAGCAAGATAGTGGCCCTGGGACTTGCTGAGACAGATTGGCGAACACAAATGGCTTGCCCCTAATGCGTCTGCTTAGCCAAGCTTTACGTGTACTGGCAGTGAACGGGGTTCTCGAGTCTTCTGTCAAACAAATACACACTTATCTATAACTTCAAAGCTGCAAAACAGCTGCCTCAAATACATTTAGTAGGAAAAACACACACACACATATAAACACATACCATGTACCATGTTAGCTGTTCCCAGGCAAATAAAAACAGATTTCTCTGCAGACCTAACAGGCTAAACACACTTAACAGCACACTGTCATCTGAATACGTTACAACCCTCGCCCTCCTTTCTTGTTTAGAAACAGCTTCTCATCATGCAGGGAGCTTAGCTGAGCCTAAGCAATAGGATTCCTTCCACTTGGAGGTTAACTTCGAGCTTTACCTTGTCTAGGTGGTTTTTAAAGACTCTGTACTCACAATGCTACACCAGACCTTTCTGAGCATGATGGTCTAGTAATTGAACTTCCTCAAGTGACTGCCAGTACATTATTTACATTTAAATTATAGAACTGCTACATTTAAAACATCACATTTAATTAAAACACACTTTATAAAAAATGCCATTAATCTCCTCCTCTGTCATTCAGCACCCCATCGCTAGAAATCAATTACTGTTGGCGGTCCAGTGCGTGACAGGTCATAACTTTTAATTATTAATAACGTCAAGCTTAACAAGGTGTCAACTCCAGTAATGTAATCCATTTCACTTACTTTCTTCGGTATCTTGTAAACATGACTTGTTTCCTCCTATATGTTTTTCACGTCGAAGATTCTACAAACTACATGTAGTTTGTAGCCTTTTAAATATACCTGAAGCACATAATTAACACAGCTAATTACCTACTTTTAGTCATGATAGCAAATCACATAATATCACTGACTTGTTCTGAATGTTTAAAATGCAAAGGAAGTCACCTACTGGGAAGATGTCCTCGGCAAACAGCTAGCACAGGAAAGAAAGGACGCAGCTCACTCCCGTTTAAGGAGTTACTTCCCAGTAAAATTAAAGAATCATACATTTTGCTCTGGAGTTTTGCCCCTTCAGACGTGTCAGCCCGACGTGATAAACACAATTGATGACTCCACAGGATTCAGCACAACGAACGAAAGAATCTGTTACTGACATCCCAGATCCCAGCAGCCAAGTTTTAGAATAAAAATGCTCACCTCTGCTAGGAAGTCCACTCCACATCCTGGCAGAGCTCGCCCGGCTCCGAGAGCAACCAAGTTAGATAAACAAAACTTCCAGTATGTGACCAGGGTAATGCACGGTGCTACCGAGACTTGGCTCCAGCCCTGCTCATCTGTGTGACAGCACCACGTTTTATCAGTGCCGCTCCAACCTTCCCAGTTGCTGGCTTATTGCACTGCTCATTGAAAATCCTTCACACGCTGGCAACATTTTAGGGGAGGACAAGCACACTCTGAGTCATTTGTAAAGAAAGCAGAGCAATTTCAATTCTATATCTCCATGCGTGCTGAAGCCAGAAGCACTGTCAACGTGCAAGTCTGAGGTGGATTTATGCCGAGGAACAGGCAACCTAAGCCTTCATTATCAATGCATGAAATCAGCCACTGTGATCAAATTCAAGCAAACCACAGAAAGGATATGATTATGAAAGGCTCCACAGATTCAGTACCAAACCTTGTGGAAGGAAGAATCATCTATCGAAATTGTGTAAATGTTAAAAATAGCTCTTGGCTTTTCAACAATGAGCAGGATACAGAGAAGAAATCAGTAGTCTATATTATAAGGACTTATAAAGGCTGCAAAGCCGAAAATAGCTGTAGATTCCCGGGACTTCCTATAGACAAATGGAATCACTAGAGGCTATGGCAATCCTGACAAAAATAATTTCATATATTTGACACAGATGTCCACTAAAGAGCGAGTTAGATATCCGTTAACTCCTAAGTGTCTGTTTCTAAATTAAAGTAATGATGATAGTAAAACTGTGCAGGGCTATGCTAACACTAGGGGAAAATAGTATCAATTTTATTCTGACAATCTCTTAGACAATGAAGATTTAAATGCATTGTGTAACAAGGAAATAAACATGTGAGATCGAGAATATTTTAACACCATAACATTTGTTCATTATTTAAAAAAATCTATAGCTCATTAAGACCATATATCCCTATCCCAGCCATTCCCCTACTTTATACCTTTGTTTTTCAGAATCCTTTCTTTTTTGTTACTAAAATATAAGATCCAAGAGCCAGTTGACACAGTCTTAAAAAGGCACAGGGTAGCTATGCCCCAGAGAGTAGGAGCAAAGATTCGAGGTCACAAAATGCAGAACTTTGACTCATGCCTGCAGGACGTAGACCATTTATCGGAAGTCACAAAAATAACTGGAGGAAATCCCTGGTAGGCAGCATTGACAAGAACACATCTCACGTTCTATTCAAAAAATGTAAAGAGTTTTAGGTTCTCATTGAGCAGCTAGAGGCAGAGCAAATCCAATAATTTCAATAAAGGCAATTCCTACTTCGAAGATCCTCTATAAATGTTGGGGTTCCATTCCACAAGGACGACTAGCTCCTGGGTGACACAGTTAGTAGTATCTACAACCTAATGTTTCTGTGTACAAGTAAACAATGTGACACAGATGTGATCTCATGACAGCATTTTGGAGCAACATTAAACAGGGCACTCCCATGGGTCTCCCCATTATGTTCCTTTATGTAGAGCCGACTCCTTAGAGGCTGCTGGTCAGACCCCCTTCCTTGGAGACAGACACAGACATGTGTGAGCGGATACACCCATGAGCATGTGTGGGGGTGTCCACTCACGTATGGAGATGCAAGCGCGTCTGCATCTACTGAGGACAAAGAACATGCAATCACTTCCACTCCCTGAATTCCAGTTGTCTTGCTTCTCATGCATATGCTAGGGCAGCATGTGAATGCATTATGGGAAACGGAACTGGGCATCACGGATTCAGCTAGGGCAGCAAGTGAATGCATTATGGGAAACGGAACTGGGCATCACGGATTCATCAATTGCTGAGTGTTCTCTCCTCTCTCTCTCTCTTTCTCTCTCTCTCTCATACATGCTGACACACACACTCACAACTTTTCTCATCTTTGAAAATAGTTCATGAGAGACTAAATACCTAAATTTTTTTATTATTGCAATGCATGAAACTCCCTAATAATAAAAATTCAAAGTGAAACCATGATATTTGACTCTAGCTTCTCAATCTTTATCTAAACCCGGTAGTGCCTGATGCATTTCAGTATTCAAACGCTTTCAGATTTTAGAAAGGCAATACTCTGCTTAAGCAGCAAATTACGTAACGCCTCCAGTGGTAGGCGTTATATAGGACCCCAGTGGGGGCTGGGGCCCAACTCTAAAATACTAGACACATTAACATTTCTGTAGCAAAACATGAGCATATTCATACTAGATGGGATAAATAAAGACTATAATTAACCTCCTATCAGTTCAGGTCAAGTTTGCCCATTAATACGAATTGTAAAACCTGTTTTTCAGATGTTGGATTTCAGAAATTGCAGGTTAAAGACTGTGGACCTGTAGAAATGTTCATCTAAACTGTTACAAAATTAAAGATTGGGAAATGGTATCTAAGCAGGTTTTGTCTTGCTTAGGCAAGAGATTTAGAGGGTAGCACCGCTTTCACAAGATGGGCGAGAAATATGAGAGAAGGTGCTCTGAAGACTGAGACTCAAAGCCGAGGAGAAATGTAGCAATAATGCAAAATGACAAAACTAGGGCATGGACGCAGAAGGCCAGAAAAACCCACTCAAAATTACTAAATCAAAAAAATAAGCAAAACAGATGATGACAGTATCAACCACTCCTTGATTACTTACACTTTAGACTCCCTAGTGTGAAAGGCACTTGACGTAATTTTTTTTTAGTAATCTATCTCAATTTTAAGGGGAAGTTTTAAAAGGAAAAATGTATTTTCAGAGTGAGGCATAAAACCCTGGGTTATTTCACACTCTTCCCATTGTACCCAAAAGCAAAATATCTGTAATGTTCAGCATCACATGTGGCATTGTCAGAAACGGGGGGAAAAAAAAAGATGTTTGTTTTACAAAGTAAAGATGACTATTTTATTTGTATACGATACACTACTTGGTATATGGGTTTTTCAAAATCACTCATAGAAAAAAATTGTAATATTCTCTACCCTCAATATACAACTGTTTAATTTTAAAAATTGCTATTAGGTTTTGAGACAGAGTCTTACTCTATTGCCATGATAGAGTGCCATGGCATCATAGCCCACAGCAACCTCAAACTCTTGTGCTTGAGCAATCCTCTTGCCTCAAGAGTAGCTGGGACTCCAGGCGTGTGCCATGACACTAGTAGTTTTTCTGTTTTTAGTAAAGACAGGGTCTTGCTCTTGCTCAGGCTAGTCTCCAACTCCTGAGTTCAAGCAATCCACCTATCTCAGCCTCCTGAGTGAGGCTTACTAATTATTTTTAAAAGAATATTTCAGGGCAGCATCTGTAGCACAATGGTTACAGTGCTGGCCACATATACCGAGGCTGGCAGGTACGAACCCAACCAGGACCAGCTAAAAAGCAATGACAACTGCAAACAACAACAAAAAAATAGCCAGGCATTGTGGCGGGTGCCTCTAATCCCCGTTACTCAAGAGGTTGAGGCAAGCAAATTGCTTAAGCCAAAGAGTTTGAGGTTGCTGTGAGCTGTGATGCCACAGTACTCTACACAGGGCAACAGCTTGAGACTCTGTCTCAAAAAAACAAAAACAAACAAAAACAGGCTCAGTGACTGTAGCACAGTGGTTATGACACCAGCCACATGCACTGAACACAGTGGGTTTGAGCCCAGCCTGGGCCTGCTAAACATAACAACAAGAAAATAGCCAAGCATTGTGGCGGTCGCCTGTAGTCTCAGCTACTCGGGAGGCTGAGGCAAGAGAATCACTTAAGCCCAGGAGTTTGAGGTTGCTGTGAGCTGTGACGCAATGGCATTCTACCAAGGGTGACATAGTGAAACTCTGTCTCAAAAAAGTAAATAAATAAATACATTTTTTAAAAAAAAGCATGAATAATGTGTTGTATTTTCTTGGAGTTTTTCTTATGAGTGTATTTCCCAAAGAAATACTTTTTTTAAGTGGGTAAATTAAAGAACTTTAGCATTGCAAAGCATTGGCTCTGGACTTAAGACTGTGGACATTTAGAACATTCACTGTCCTCAGGAGCATTTCCTGGGGGCGTCGGGAGGCCCAGGCCTGCGCGGGAGAGGTCCGGGGGGCCTGTGTGTGAGGAGTAGTCTTCCTACGGACTGGACCAAGTAGAGTGGAATGTGTGGCTCTAATCTCAACATCTAGAATATGATTACAAAGCTACTTTCCATATGAAGAAGGAAACTACATTTGGTTTTTTTGATAATTTGGTGAACTCTTCCTTAGGCAACTAAAATGGTGCCCTGATAATTTGATGGACTTATTGCAGCTTCTAAAAATAACTGACCATAACACAAGAGGGTTAATATTTCAGGGTTAAAATTAAACAAGAAAAAAACGCACTTTACCTTTTACATTATGTCCATATAATAACAGATAAATGCCCAGTGCCTACCAGCAAATTAACCATTTTGCAAAAGTTAGATTTTTTTGGTTGAAGCATTTCAGACTCCCCAGAAGGTAAGCTCTTGAAATGAAGTGGGTCAACATGATGTCAATACTATCACACTCAGCCCATATAAAATATGATCACTATCCCTCCCAACTGCTCCAAATTCTTCAAGTAATCAGAAGAACAGACATGTTTCACAAGTGACCCAAAAAACAGCCCCAGAAAAGCCCCTTAAGTGCCAAGGATACCCCACTTTCACATGTAATATTCTGTAGGGATGCCCAACTTAGGACAATGGCAACAGCCTCTTTAGCTGGTATGTTGTTAAGACATACTAGTAGAATATCTGTGTGAAGAAAGTTGACCAGTCAGGGTGATAAATTCATCCCCCAGTGGAAACTGACCTCGCTAATGATATTGCCATCAAGTCAGCTAGTGAAAACCTTTCTCCCTAGATTAACTTAAAATGCTAACTCTTCTATTTCACGAAAGCATCAAGATTTTAAGTGTGCCTTTGATAATTTAAATCACTCACCTACCCAAACAGTTGCCATGATTGACTAATATTCAGTTTCCCCACTGAAAAATGACTGTTTTATTTTCAAAATCTAAAAATCAAGAATATTAAACAACCCTTCTTTTTTAATAAATATAAATGTAAAAGTTCATAATCCAAAGCATTCTTATAGCAAAATTCTATTTGTCCTTCACCAAAAAAGGGCCAAGCACTACTTCTAATTCTTTTTTAAAATCAAGTTCCATTCAAACTCCTTTGTATTGATTGTGTAGAATTCTATGCTACACAATCAACAAACTTGTTTAACAGGTTTTAACTATCTATACAGAATATGGAGTTGTTCTATAACAATTTTTCCAGGTCTGTGTTAGATGTAGTGTTAGATTTCTGATACCATCAAAAGTGATTGGGGCTCTGTCTGAAAGTGGAACCACTGCGGAGTGTTGGAATTATAATTGAGACTTTATCCTATTTCTAAATTGCTCTACCCTCATTGTTAAGAAACTTCAATCTCAAATAAGCCCTATATTATAAAGCTCAGTTAAATTAATCAGGGGAGAACATATGTGGGGCCCAATTCTATACTCGTTTGCAAGAATAGAGTTAGGATTTTGTAAAATACTTGGAAAATACACAGTGACCAATTCTGGGTAATGCAAAGACTCAGAGAAGTGTGACAATTGTCCTTCTACCATCTGTCTCATCATTGGGCCCGAATTATCCCAAGTAAGAGACAATTCTTGGGCTCTCTTACCAGGATCTAGGATTTACATTAAGAAAAGAAGAATTTCCTCATCTCGAGGACCCAGTTTGGTTTATTTTGACCACAGGATTTTTCCCTTCTAAGTCTGCCCCTTCACAAAAACCCGTAAGAAGTCATAGGAGCTCTGTCTAATAAATGGACCACATAGTAATTATTCCATGAAAAGAGCTCTCTTATGCATCATTAAGAGGCTTGAGGAAATAAGTACATTGTAGGCAATTTAACCCACCTCCTCACACTGAAATGCCTGGCTTACCTAATGCACTTACTGACAGACTCTCAATGATACTTCATCAGTGATTTGTTATACTTTTACCATGGATTTATATTTTGAAAAAGTTCGATTTTTCTAGTTGAAGGATAAATGGAAAACTGATTTATCAAAAATGAATAAAATAAAACTATGTGTTACCTCTGCAAAAGTAAAGGACATTATCCTATTGATAGATTCTAGCCCTATCCCTAAATCTACTCCGTAAACCTAAGTTTACATCTTTTAACATTTATGTTTATATCTAATATCGCTTAAAATAGACTAAAACATTTTTCATACATGAAGAAATATTAATATATTTAAGTAGTGCCTTTTGTCTCCTAAAAACTGGAGAACGATCTCACCTATTTTCTTCCTTCCCCCAAACCAACACCCTGGTACATTTAACTCCCCTATAGATTCTGCCTAATGCATACAAGATGCTCAAAGTCTGTCAAGTGAACATTCTCCTACCCACGTGTGCGTGTTCACACACCCTCACTCCTTTGTGTGGTATTTCTTTTCTTTTTATATTCATTAATCAATCCCACCAAAACAGATGTGGGAATAGGAAAGAGGACCATACATTATACTTTCAGCATACTGATGGCACCATCTTCTGGTCATTCTTCAGTATTGCATGTTTAAGTTTAATTTCCGAAGTTCACCAAAAATACCTGGGAAAATGCATTTGTGGATTTCACCTTGTGGCCCAGTGGAAAATTTAACATTTTAAATATTCATGAGATACAATGTGAGAAATGTGGCCTATGCATTTAAAATGCACACATCCATATTTTAAGTCCTATCCCATGCTCTAAACCTACAAGCTATTTATTACTGGTAAGGGTTTTGTGAATGTACGATAGCAATGAGAAGAGAAGATCTTTAGGACGGGAAGAAAATCACTGAGGATCCAGGGAGCATAGAAGAAAAGCACAGACTATTGCAGCAAAGAAATAAAGATATACAATGCTCCAGCTGACAAGCCAGTTTCCAGGCTTGTTCTCCACTCCTACTTCCAAATCATTACCTCCACTTTCCGCTGCAAAATACCCAGGTTTCATCACCCTTATCTTCTCCACTATGTCCTCAATTTAAAAATCTAACGAAAAAATTCTTTCTTTAAAATTCTTTTTTTTTTTGCATGTCATGACTTTAATATTTAACTATACTATGCATATACATACAAGAAGTAGGAGAACTAAAGTCTGGGAAAGGCTACAAAATATAACACGGGGACCAATACATCTATAAAACATTCAAAATCCTTACAAAAAGGGGCTGTATTGGTCCTTTTGACTTTACTGTTGTCATTCAATTTAGCCTATATTCACTGGGGTAATGAGGAAAGACAGTTCACTTAAGATTTGGTTCCCCCTTCCTTTTCCCACAATTTGTAAGTATCAAGAGAGAGGAGTTTTTAGGCCTGGTTGTATTTTCCCCTTGGAAAATGAGAAGACCCATCTCACAAGTTCAAGGTGTATATTCTCCAACAGAAATGAGAAGTTGGTATAATTCCCTGCGGTCAGCTTTACAGTGAGTTTAGCTTAGAGAAGCAAAACAAAAATCCACGGGATCCCTAACTTTGAGCCCTTCCTATGTTTCCTGACATATCAAATTCTAGTACATCCCTATTTTTTAATAACTTAGTGATTTTCAAACTTCCCTGCCCACATTAAAAACATAATTTTAAACTGGCTTTCTGCTTTTGTTTGAGACACCAGGAATGTCAGAAAACATGGAGCTATGTGCCCTCAGACAAGTGCATAGCCATCAGCTGCCTTTCTGTTAGAAGACACCAGTTTATGTACTTGCCTTGGACACATTTACATAAACCCAAGAAGTTCCAGACAAAGATTTTCTCTTTCATATATTTATACAAGTTCAAAATGATATTCACAGCATCTAATTCTTTAAAATTCTTAAAGCTAAGTAAAATATGCCAATTCTTGAATCAAGAGGCAGAGTCTATTTTTTCTACTCCCTTGAATTTGAGGGGCCTTTGTGTACTGGGCCATTTCTGCTATCGTAAGTAACAAAATACCATAGACTGAGTAATGTCTAAATAATACGAACTTTTTTCTCACAGTTCTGAATGCTAGAAAGTCTAAGATGAAGGCATGAGCAAATTCGGTATCTGGTCAAGGCTTGCTTTCTGCCTCCAAGATGGTATCTTCTCGCTGTGTCCTTCAGAGGAAATCAACTCTGTGTTGTCACATGGCAGAAAGGACCAGCAAGGCAGCTCTAAAGCTTCTTCTATAAAGGCATTAATCCCATTTATAAAGGTAGAGCCCTTATCACCTAATTACCTTTTGAAGGCCCCACGTCTTAATGCTATCACGTTGGTGTTTAAGTTCTAACCTATGAATTTTCAAAGGACACACACACTCAAACCATAGCACTCTATGACTAGCTCTGACCAAAAGAACGCAGTAGGTGCAGCTTCTGCTTTTGCCGTGTTACGATGTGCTCCAAGACTGCTGTGTAACAAAGCCTGACCTGACCTCCTTGAAGAGAAGGCACCCACTGCCAGCCACCATGTGTGTGCGGCCATCTTCGATAGGCCGTGGGCAGCAGCCTGCAGCTCCATGAGTGATCCCCAGTGAATCCAGGACAAGAACCACCTTGCTGAGCTTAGCCTAAATTTCTGACCTACGAAATAAGATTAAAATGCAACATTGTTTTAAGAAGTTTTTAAAGGTTTCTGCCTACCTTTCCAAACTTCTCTTGTGTTTCTTTCTAAATCTCTCACTCACTTTCAGACATATTTTACTCTCTAAGTAAAATTTTCTCAACTTGAGATTTTGAACAGTCTCTCCCCTCCCTTTGGACATTTCTTCATTCTCTTTGCAAGATTCACTCCTTTTTCCTCTTAACATTTAAACCTTAAATGCAGAAGGCAGGAAGATGGTCACCAGCCACCCTACATGGAACATGAATATGGTTAGTTTTATCTGGACTTGGAAGGTTGCAGGTGGGTAATGAATGATCTCTGCAATGCAGTAATAGTGGGAAACAAAGCCCAAGAATAGGGTGTTCCGATTCAGTGAGGAGGCTCCAACTTGACACAAACCAGAGTGAAACAGGAAAGAGGACTCAGAATAAGTTCATTCTGAATTCTAGAGCTGCCTGTGGCTTTTTTATATTTGCACCTTTACAGCTGTGTTTGTTTCTATACCTGTTGCCACAGGACCAAGAAGATCCTTTCTCTTGTTCTGGCTACTTTTTTCCTTTGAAAGGGGCCTTTCTCCTTCCTACCCAAATCAAACGTGCATTTGCATTGCCTTTCCCTCTACCTGGAATGTTGCTTTTTCTTAGATAACTTGAAACTCGTCCTTGAATACTCACCTCAAACATCACCTCTAGGAAGCCTCCTCTAACTTCCACAAAGCTAATCATTTCTCTCTCTGTGCCAAATCTCCCCTCTAGATTGATCTAGCATTGTTTTTAGCACGTCTTACTGCCATTCACATAGGTAAATATTCATCTTCTCTTGCCACTTCTCTTTAGAGATTATTTCGTCAATCTCCTTAAGGAGAAACTTGAAAATAGTATTTAAAAATAAGGAAAACACCTAAATTTGTGTTCTCTCTGATAATGCTGCTAGAAGACTGGGAGTTTATTGTTTAGCTGAAATTTTTATTAAGATAATTGATGAGTCACATGTAGTTGTGAGAAACAATATAGAGAATTCCCCTTTGCTCAGCTTCCATTAATGGTAACATTTTATAAAATTATACAATGACTTTGATACAGTTCACAATTCACAAAACTATTCAGAGTCCCCCGTGTTACTTTTATCTATGTGTGTGTGTGTATCTAAGACCTGTGTTGGTTCATGTACCCACCACCAAGGGACTTATTATGCTGTTCTTCTGTATCCACGCCAACTTCCTCCCTGACCCTTAGTAACCACTAATTTGTCCTCTGTTTCTAATCCGTGTTGTTTCAAAAATGTCCCATAAATGAAATTGTGCAGTATGTAACTTTGGGGGGTCCTTGGAGATCCATCCAAATTGTTGCATGTATCAATATTTCATTCCTTTTTGTTGTCAAGTGGTGTTCCTTGGTACAGATGCGTCGCAGTTTGTTTAAGGTAAGGAGTCATCCTCAGAAGATAACCATGTCAAACCCTTGAAACCTGTGAATGTTACCTTATTGGCAAAAAAGATCTTTGCAGGTGTGCTTGTATTAGGAATCTCAAAATAAAAAAATATTCCGGATTATCCAGGTAGGCCCTGAATTCAATGTCAAACATCTTATGAGAGTAGGAGAAGGGAGATTTGAGGCCAAAGAGAAGACACCGGCATGCAGAGGAGAAGGTGACAGGAAGAAGGAGGCAGAGGTGGCCATGATGCAACCATATGCGCAGGACGGCTGGGGCAGCCACCAGAAGGCGGGAGAGGTGAGGCATGGATTCCCCCTCAGCATCTCTGGAGGGAGAGCAGCACTGCCAAATTCCAGAATCTAGACTCAGAACATTAACAAAATTAATTCCTGTTGTTTTAGGGCACCAAGTTTGTGGTACTTGGTTACATCAGGCTCAGGAAACTAATACAAAGCTGTTTACAATCTGGGGCTCTTCTATGCCATGAACATTCACGTACAGGTATCACGGACACATATGTTTTCATTTCTCTGGAATAAATCCCCAAAGAATAATTACTTAGCCAAATGGCATTTGTATGTCCAGTTTTATTAAAAAAAAAAAACTGCCAAAATATTTTCTAGAGTAGCTATAACATTTTACATTTCCATCCATAATGGCTAGTGATGCATTTTCTGTGCATACTAGCCAGAATTTAGTGTTGACGCTATAGTTTATTTTAGCCATTCAATCTCACTGTGATTTTATTTTGCATTTTCCCTGAAGGCTAATAATGTTGAATATCTGTCCATGTCACCTGTGTGCCTTCTTCAGTAAACTAACTCCTCTTATCTCTTGCCCATTTTTCTAACAGGATAGTTTGGTTCTTTTACTATAGTTTTGAGAGTTCTTTACAGATTCTAGATATTAGTTTTTTGTGGAACTTGCAGTTTGGAAATATTTTCTTTCATCTGTAGCTTGTATTTTCAATCCTCTTTCCACAGTATTTTACAAAGAAAAAGTTTTAAATTTTGCATTAAAACCGATGGATCAATTTTTCCGTTTATGGATCATGCTTTTGGTGTCAAGTCAGAATTCTTTCCCTAGTGTGTGAGGTCTCAGACATTTTCTGCTATTTTTTCCTAAAAGTTTTCTATTTCTAGGTTTTACACTTAAATCTATGATTCAGTTTGAGTTCATTTTTGTATATGGTATAAGATTTAGACGTGAGGGGGTTTTGTTTTGTTTTTGTTTGTTTTGTTTAGACTTAAGGGTTTTATATGTTCGTCTTGTTTTTGTTTGTTTTGTCTATAGATGTTCAATTATTCTAGCACCATTTGTCATAAAGCTCTCCTTCCTCCATCGAAATCCTTTTGCACGTCTGTCAAAAATCAATTGAGCATATGTGTGTGGGTCTATGTCTGACACATAGTCTTTCTAGTCTTTTTCTATATGTCTTATACTTCCAATAAAACCACACTGTCTTCATTATTTTAGGTATACAGTTAATCTCAATATTGGGCAGAGAGATTCCTCCTGCTTTATTCCTCTTTCAAGGCTGTTTTAGCTACTGGAGTCTGTGGCTAAAAGACATATATGCTTCAGAAGCTTGTCTGTGTCTACAAAAAAACCCTGCTGAGATTTGATAGGAATTGGATGAAAACTATAGACGAATTTAAGGAGAACTGACATTTCAGTCTTGTTGAGTTTTCCAATCCATGCACATGGTACGTCTCTCCATTTATGTAGGTCTTCATTGATTTCTATTTTCAGCATTTTTCAATTTTTAGCATATGCATGCAGTTCCTATGCACTTTGTTGTAAATGTATGTTCATTTCATTTTATTGGGAGTTTTTGTAAATAATTTTTTAAAATTTTGATTCACTATGTTCATTTTTAGTATTTAGAATGAATTGATTTTTGTGTTTTGATCCTTTATTCTGCCACCATCCTAAAACTCATTATTAGTTCTCGGTGTTATTTTATAGACCCTTTAAAATTATTGCATAGTCTGTCTTGTCATTTGCAAAGAGAGATGGTTTTATTTTTCATTTTCCAATTTGTATGAGTATTTTTCTTGCTTTATTATAGTGGCTAGTATTTCCAGATCATGTTGAAGAAGAGAATTTAGAGTGAACATCTTTTTCTTGCCCTTGATTTTAGGGAAAATTTTAGTCTTTCATCATTAAATTATGATGTTAGGTACAGGCTTTTCCGGAATGCTTTTGTTAAATTGAGGTAATTCT
Source organism: Perodicticus potto (assembly GCA_963574655.1). NCBI lineage: Eukaryota > Metazoa > Chordata > Mammalia > Primates > Lorisidae > Perodicticus > Perodicticus potto. Next base: position 34,107 of record CAUYRH010096251.1, read on the forward strand.
TTATTTCTTGCTCACTCAATATTCTTATCATCACAAATAAGTTTTGAGTTTTCTCAAATGCTTTTACTGCATCAATTGATATGATCACATATTTCTTTTTCAGTTTTATATTATGGTGAATTATATTTATTGATTTTTAAACATTGAATCAACTTTGCATACTGGAAATAAATCCCACTTAGTTATGGTGTCTGATTCCTTTTATACATTGCTAGATTCAGTTTGCTTATGTTTTGTTGTGAATTTTTTAATCTAAGTACATGAGAGATATTATTCTATAATTTTGTTTTGTTTTGTAATATTTTCTTTCGCTAGCTTCAGTATCATGGTAATACTGGCCTCATAAAATAAGCTGGGAAGAGTTTCCACCTCTTCTACTTCAGTTGTGTATAATAGGAGTAAGTTATTCTTTAAGTGCTTGGTAGAATTCTCTAGTGAAACCGTAAGTATTTAGAAGTTTCTTTTTTAAGAGCTTTGCAACTACAAATTCAACCTTTTCTGAAGGACACAGGCCTATTCAGATTGTCTGTCTTTATCTTGCTTGAGTTTTGGTCATTTGTGGTTTCTGAAAGACTGGCTCATTCTTCCAAGTTGTCAAATTTATGAACATAAATTTATAGTATTTGCTTTTATTTTACTTGCTACAAGTTGTATAGAAATATCACCTAGTTCATCTGCATCTTTTTTCTTATCTTTGTCAGTTTTGCAAGAAGCTCAAACATTTTACTGATTTTGTTTTTCAAAGAGCCATCTTTTGTTTAATTGATTTTTCTCCATCACTTTCCTATTTTCCTCTTGATGGATTTTTGGTCTTAGTCTCTGTCTTTCCTTCCCTCTTCTTGCTTTTGGTTTATTTTTCTCTTCTTTTTTTAGTTTCTTGGGCAAAAACTTATTAATCTGAGATCACTTCAAACTGACAGCCATTTAGTACTATCAATTTCCTTCTCAGCACTGCTTTAGTTGCATTTCACATATTTCAATATGTTGTGATTTCATTTTCATCTAGTTTTATGTATTTTTTGTATCCTTTGAGACTTCCTCTTTGATTCATGGTTTATTTAAGTGATATGTTGTTTAATTTTCGTGTTGTTTTCTATAATATTATTAATTTCTATTTTGATTTCATTATGGTATAAGTGACTAACAACATATTGCATATTATTACAATTCTTTAAAATTCAATAAGATTTGTTTTATGGCCCCAAAATATAGTTTATCTTTTTTAATTTTTCATAGACACTTGAAAAGACATGTGTCCTGCTGTTATTGAGTAGAGTTCTATATAAATTAATTAGATTCTGTCAGTTAACTGTGTTGGCCTGAGCTTCTATGTCTGATGATTTTCTGTCTAGTAATTCTATTAGTTGCTGGGAAAGGGATGTTGAGCCATAAATAAATGACCGTAAATTATCAACCATAAATGATGAACTGTAATTGTGAATGTATCTGTTTCTTTTCCTACTTTGTCAGTTTTTGTTTCATTCATTTGTAGGCTCCGTTGTTTGGTTTGTGAACATTTAGAATCATTATGTCTTTGTGCTGGATTGAACCTTTTATTATTATGTAATGTCCCCCTCTGTCATAATTTTCTTTGCTCTGACGTCTACTTTGCCAGATAATAATATAGCTACTTTTGCCTTTATTTTTTAATTATCATTTGCATAATATATTCTTTTCTATTCTTTTACTTTCAACCTACCTATGTCATTGATTTTTGAAGTGAGTTTATTATAAATATAGCATATAAATGGTCATTTTTAAAAAATCCACTCTGAAAATATCTATCTTTTAATTGATGTAGTTAGGCCATTTAGATTTAAGATAATTATTGATATGTTTGTACTTACGTTTGACATTTCAATATTTGCCTTCTGCATGTTTCTTTTGGCTCTCATTCCTCCATTTCTCTTTTCTTATAATCCTGTGGCTTACTTGAACATTTTTTAGGACGACATCATGATTTATATTTCTTACGATTGTGTATCTCTGCATAGTTTTTGTAGTGGTTGTTATGAGCATTATGATGCTATATGTGACTGATGATAATCTATTGGTATCATCATTTAGCTACTTCAGCTGAAGTACAAAAACCTTATTTCCATTTAGTTTCCTTTAGCTTCCCCACTTGTAAATGTACTTGTCTGTAGCATCAACTAGTTATAATTGGGGGGAATCAAATATAAGTTTTAAAACTCATGAAGAAAATGATTATGTGATTATTGAGTTGAATTTATGTCTCAAGTTGACTAGGTCACTGGATGTTCAGATATTTGGTCAAACATTACTCTGAGTGTTTATGTGGAGATATTTTTGAATGAGTTTAAACACTTAAATTGAAAGACTAAGAAAAGTAGATTGCCCTCCCTTATGTGGCTGAGGCCTCATCCCTGGGAGGCATGAACAGAGTAAAAAAAGTGACCCTCCCTGATTAAGAAGGAATTCTGTCTACCTGACTGCTTCCCAGCTGTGACATAAGATTTTTCCTATCTTCAGATGCAGACTGAAGCATCAGGCCTTCCATGGTCTTGAGCCAGTTAGTCATCAGACTGGAAGGATAGCATCACTTCTCTTGGTACTCAGGCCTTAGACTTGGACTAAAACTACACTGTCAGAAATTCTGGTCTCCAGCTTTCTGACTGCAGCCCTTGAGCCTTGGCAGCCTCCACAAGTGTGAGCCAATTCCTTTCTCCCGTTGGTTCTGTTTCTCTGGAGAACCCTGACTATGACAGATAGTTTATCACTTACCATCTTTCTACTCTTTCTATTGTCATTCCTTCCTTTCTGACTAAAGCTTCAAGGTTCATTCTTGTATCATTTCCTTTGCCTAGTATGAACCCCATGCTACGTGATGAGCGACTCTATCCCTGGAGTTGCATCTGGATTTGAGGGGAGAGACAGAGGGCGCTTATGGGCTCAATGGTGCCGAAGCTCAGGGAGGATGGCTTGAGGCCTGCTGTCGCTTCTGCACTTGGGCATCTGCTGAGGCAATTTTATGCCTGTCTAGTGTTTGATCATTATGCAGGTACTGTGAAGTGTTTGTTCGTCATGGCACATGGGAAACCTTCTCCGACCACTGCCCCAGTCCAACAGGAAAGGCTTTATCTCCGTTCTTCTCAGACCCCACTCTGTGCTTCCCAGGTTCCTCCAGCTTCCTCTGCACTCACTGAGCCCACAGAAAACTCATGAGACTGCCCCGGGCCCATCTGGCCACCACTGTGAGGGGCCAGGAACAGCAGGATCTTACTGTCTTTGTACACCCTGAGGGACGAAAGCACGTGACTACCTAGTGCAGAAGCTGAGACCCGCCAGTGGTTTCCATTATTTCTACTGAACCCTTGAAAGTGGATGGGGAAGGGAGTAGGGCTGTCTTATATCCAAAGTCACCTAAGCTCTGCTTCTCCCTTCTGTAGCCGAGAGTATTCATACAATGTTGGCTGAGGGAATGGTTCTGGGAAAGAGATTTTTGTGCTACTTACCATAAGTTCCTCACGGAGGAAAAAAATTACATCGGCACATTGATACACACGCACACACACACGCATGCATGTACACACACACACTCTAATAGCAGAATGGTTGTATATATACCCTAAGAACCCTCCTGTTTTTTCTAAAAGCCAAGATGTGAAAGTTCTGTGAACACCCCGAATTCAGTTTAATGGAAAAAGTTCCAGTGGTTAGAGGTCAATCACCTTTTATTCAGAGTAATGGCTCAAGTCTAAACCCTTACTCTGTGGACCCCACTCCCACCCACACCTACTCCAATACTATAAAATTGACAAGAGGCAAAGGCATCTCTTACATTTATAGTTCTGGAGAAGAATATCTCTACTATCACATTTTTCCCTATGAGGATAAATGGACTATGGTTTTCCTCCCTGTATTAGGTTTCTAGGGCTATTATGACAAAATACCAGAAACTGGGTGGCTTAAAGAGAAGAAATATATCATCTCACAGTTCTGGAAGCTAAAAATCAAAAAGCAATGTCATAGCTGCCTTGGTTCCTTCTGAGGGCCGTAAGGGAAAGATCCGTTCCAGGCCTCACTCATGGCCGTCATGGCAATCTTTTCCTGTGTCTCTCTTCAGAACTTCTTCTCTTGTATGTCTGTTTCTATGTCCAAATTTCCCTTTTTCAGAGGGACATCCGTCATGTTGGACTAGAGCCCACCCCAGTGGCTTGGTTTTAACTTAATTATCTCTGTTAAAAACCCTAACTCCAAATAAGGTCACATTTTGAAGGACTGGAGGTTAGGTGGAGGAGCATAGATCAACTCATTATACTCTCTAAAGCCAAATGATGGGCAACCAAAGGAACACTGGCATCTTGATCCCTGTTCAGGTGCCGGCTTTGTCAGTGGGCTTGCCAGCCTCCGTTATGCTCTCTGAACAGAGAAAAGCCCCCAGCTCCCCTCTGTCTGCCTGAGTCCCCAGCAGCTCCAGGCTTTCAAAAGGAATGTTAATTCTCAGATTGGCTCATCTGTGCTCTCAAGCCCCAGGTATTGGTACTCAGGAAAACAGAGAATACAATCTTGAAAGAGGCACACTTGGTGGAGAAATGGAGCTACCAACTGGGGATGAGACAGAAGATGCAGCTAGCTCACAGGGCCCCGTGATGTCTACGGGACAGCCTGGGGGGCTCCTGATCCACGAGGTCCCTTAGGAGCATTTGTGACCCACAGAGACAGCCAGAACAGCAATCAGCAACTAAGAACAGTGTCGTAACCTGGCCAAACATGTAAGGTAATCGCTGGCCTGCCAACCCTCCATGGCCTCCCTCCGCTCGTCTGGAAAGCAGGCTGAGGCAAGGGGCAGAGCAGGTGCCCTGCGCTCTACATTCCAGGTCTGTCCAGTCAAATCTTAATTTAGCAATGAAAGGAGGTTTTTGTAAATAGAATTGAATTTTCTAAATCAAGGAGTCTTTCTGATATACAAAGGTGAGAATTTACAGGTTAGGAGGGTGTTAAGGGAGTTTCTACCCAACAGGAAACAGAAGTTTGATAGATCGAAACTGAGGCCAGTGACATGAAAAGAAACAAAACGATGTCAGGTTTGCCCCTCATTGAGCTGAGACTCTAAAGCTTAGACAACAGGCACACACGTGTAACAGCACTAAGGTGTGTTCTGTTTTAGTTCCACCTGTTTCACTTAGCAGTATGTCATAGACTATCTCATTCCTAGATAGTCTTCAGGAATATAATTTCTTTTTTGAGACAGAGTCTCACTACGTCGCCCTCAGTAGAGTGCCCTGGTGTCATAACAAGGCATCACAGCAACTTCAAACTCTTGGGCTCAAACGATTATCTTGCCTTAGCCTCCCGAGTAGCTGAGACTACAGGTGCCCAGCACAACGCCTGATATTTTCAGAGACAGGGTCTTGCTCTGGTGCAGACTGGTCTCAAACCTGTGAACTTAGGCAATCCACCTGCCTCAGGCTCCCACAGTGCTGTGATTACAGGAGGAATATGATTTTTAATGACTGTGATACTCATAGACATCTGCCCTCTAACAGATGGAACACAAATATTTACTCAAGCTATTATTTGTTTTCCTACTTAGATATTAGTTTTTAACCTAACACTGTTTAATATGTAAATATAGGTATAATAATGCATCTGTAGATAATTATAATTATCATAAAAAATAAATAGAAAATGAAAAAGTGATTTTTTTCCTTATAAGTATCTTACACCCTGTAATTTCTTTTACTTTCTTTTACAGCATATTAAATATTGATTGGAGAAAATAATTTAATGAAATTAAATATAGTGGGTAAGAAGTAGTTAGGTTTAGCTTGACATATAGAAATGATTTATTTAAATCAAGAACCATGTAACAGCATTGAGTGAAATTCCAACAAATGGCTGCTCCGTATCCTCTCTCTCAAAGTTGAAGACTCATCATAGAACAAACATTTGCCAAAGTGGAAGCTGGAACCCTGCCACCACTTCGGGAGGAGGAGGCTGAACTTGGCCTTCACCTAAAACGGGGTAAGAGGCCCACCTTTTGCAGAAATCTTCACCATGGATAACAGTAAATTTCACAATTTTCTTTACTTCTGGTGCAGTGAGGCTACCTAATGACCAGCAATGTAGAGGACAAAGGGCTGCCCAGGGATAAGATAAAGTAATTGAAAGATTCTTTAGAATTCAGAGCAGAAGCAAGTATGCAAAAATTCCTGAGCTTTTGCCTTTACTCAGCTCACAAGGAAAGGACGGGTGAGAGGCAAGTGAAAGTGGTGACGGCGCCGGAGTTCAGAGGTAAGCCTTGTTGGTTTGGGCAATGTCTGTTCCTATTGTTAGAACACCCCGGCACACTGCTGGCAACTCTCAAAATGAATATGACGAGTCTAACATGCAAGATTAATGCTCCTTCCTGCCTCATGGGATGTTATAAATACAACTGTAGCTTTTTATAAACCGCCAAGTGGTATGCCACCCCAGGGAAAGCAGATAAAGGAAACCCAAGGGAGACTAATTTTGAAAGAGGGAAAATAATGACATCATTGATCCATTTTAAATACATTTCAAAAAACATTTAGAAATGTTCATACACTATGAGGATACAGGAATTATACAGCCCAAAACACAAATTGTGTATGTGGTAGGGGGCTGTGCATTACATCTGAGTGCATAAAAAATCTTCTGAGAAATGACATACAGATCTTACTTGTAGGGAAAAGAATACATACTATCATGGTGGTATTTTTAAGGTAAAAGTTAAGTCTTGCTCTAAATCCTTCATTTTCAAACCCAGAACCATTTCTTTCCACAGCACATGAGCCTAAGCCCTGCCTCCTACCTGCGCTGGTGCTGGTGCTGGGGCTAGCCTGGCTTGGGGGCGGGGGCTGCCCATCACTCAGCTGCTTCACTCGTTTGCGGTGGGACTTGCCGTTGGAATGGACCTGGGCCTGAGCTGCCGAGTTCAGCTGGATGTTGCACACCTCACAGAAGGAGAACAGAATTTTCTTTTTCTCTTTGTTCAGCTGGTCCTCAGGCCTGTCATTCTTTATCCCCTTTTCATCAAAGCCCCGTAGAAAAGTTGCCATATTCATAATTCCATCTTTAAGGATATTGTCAGGGCTTAAGGAGTATTTCATGCCTGAAAAACAAAAAATATACAAATGCTTATGAAAGTATATGTGCCTTCTTATTGCCTAATATGATTAAAATAAAATCGCTAACTGTATGGTTTAAGCTAAAAGTCCCCCGGCTACTCAGTGGTTACTCTGGAAAAAGTCAACAAAAGTATCTAACTAAGCAGGTGTGGAATTTGCACGAGTTCCTCTGTCTGGAGCACGTTATACTCCATTCTTGCCCTGGCTTCACCTCCCACTCCCTTTGCCTCTTTTATGCCTCTCCACCCAGGAGATCTTAACTGGCACATCACCCGGTCCAGGGAACTCATTCTGAGCTGGGACACCAGGCAGAATCTGGTTAAACGCTCACCCAGACTGCGTGATCTCCCTCTACAGCGCCCCTCGTGGTGAGCATGTCATTGTATTTGTGCAATTTATGTCTGTCTTCCCCTTAGAGTATAAGCTGTGTGAGGGCAGCAACCTTGTCTCTGGATATCCTGTACTCTAGAACTACAGCATTTCCATAAAAGGCTTCCAAATACCCACTACGGGAAGGAATAAATGATGTTATGAACCCAGAATTGTGAAAATGTGTATGTGTAGACACACATGTGTACATAACCCACACGCACCTGCACACATGCAAAAAGACACATCCCCTAATAACTGCGGGGAAGGAAAGAGAGACGGAAACGCAGTATGTCTGCAACTTACATCGGGCTGTGTTCTGCAGCCCCTCTAAGAGACGGCCAGTGGGAATCCGGACATACTTTCTTACAGATGTAGTGAAACAAATTGTTTTTATGTTTCCAGATTAGCCCATACACATCAATTTAATCTTTGATGAAGTCAAAATGCAGGGCATCTGAAATACAAAGCAACAGAAACAGAACACTATGCTGAACTGGTAGTTGGAAAAGAACAAAGCAAAAGAAGACGTAATTTGGTTTAGGTGCTGATGTTTTTCTTCACTTATTTAAGTGAGCATATATTGATGGATTATAACCTAAAGGTGGATTTCAAAGGGAGTTGTGAGTATCTTGAGACCCTTGGATGAGGAAGATTGCCTTGGCCTTTTGTTTTGTTTAGGGTCACCTTAAAGTATATGCATTTGAGTTAATAACAGGACCACCAGAATTTTTATACTTACCTGTGTGACTGTGATAATGTTTTTGGTTTATGATATGAATAAAGAGAAAGATACTCTCAAAGAAGAAGTGGGAAGAAATTTGGCAAAAATCAAGGGAAAAACATTTGGGTTGCAGTGAACCATGAGGGCTGGAGGATTCGTGGGGATTTCCACCGAGGGGACAAATTCAGGGAGGTGAATAAGCAGTTCTTTTGCTCTGAGTTGCCTTAGAGCTCTATAGAAAGGAAGGAACAATGAGAAGATGTGTGGAGTGTCTGACATGCCAAAACATGTATGCGTATCTTCTTATTTACACTCATATGCCCAATTGTGAAGGTTGTTTGAATATTGCTAATTTTTATACATAAAACCCCTTTGTCCTACACAATACTTCATTCTCTGATGATACGACATCAAAAGGTACTCTATTGTAAAATATTTTCCAAATGAATCTACTCCTTCTAACTCTCCACAAAGGCAATTTTCATCCTTACAATCTACTCACACTGCATAAATCAGGTTTATCAGCCATTTCCTACGGCTAAGCTACAGAAAATAATTCAGCATTTATTAAAATGTGATTTGAACTACACATACATTTATAATTTGCTTTTATTTCTTAAATCAAAATATTATACTATCACGAGCCATTTTTTCATAAAACTTTAGAAAATATCAGTGTTATACAAAAACTATGTTCAAATATATTAGCCTACATCCTCTCATAAAATATTAAAATATATCATAAGAATTAACTGAGAAAAGATAAAGAGATAAGTAATTTTTAAAATGAGCTCAAATTAGTATACTTTGCCCTGTCTAGAAAATAAATCCTTTGCAAAATATTAAGAAAAGCCAATTAACTTTTAACCTCGCAAAGCCAGGCCAGGCACCATCTTACTCAATCATTGAAACCTAGGTTTACATTTTGACTCAAGCAGCTAACATGCCTGACTTAGGCAAGAAATTCTGACACTTCTATATGAAAATTCAACTTCTTGGGAGGTATTTGGCCTTGCCCATGCTGTGAGTAAACACAAGTTATTTCTGAGAAACAAGACATATATCATCATAATGTTCTTTTTTAAACTTGAAATCTAAAAAATAACTCTTTTGTTTTCAAGGTCTTATAAAAGATTAAGCCAGCTCAGCTTACCTGCACTTTTCTGATTGCCATTTGTCCTTTAGAAATTACACTTTAAAGGGCTCAACTACAACTTGGACTCTACCTAACAAGTGCAAATAATATGAGCCAATTGTTTGTGCATTCATATCAATCTGAAATAATAATAAAGTAAAATAAAAGTTAAACTTTATTTAAGTATATATATATAAATATATTTTAAGTAGAAAGAAATGTTCAAAATAAAATGAGTGTCTCTTCTAGAACTCTCCTGTAACCTCTACAGAGGACCGGTACCCTTCATAATCTGTTATCCTATTTTACCGTCTCTTAGAGTTGCTCTCTCTTACAGATGACCTTCCAAGCGTCCACACTAACTTTATTGGTCCCTCCAGTAAGGGTTCAATGCCTGGGGGTGGAGTATGCGTTCTGTCTACCAAATCTCAATAGATTAGTTCTACTTCTGGCTTCATACTTCCTTCCCTCTCAAGGGAAAAAACAAGGTCAGGTCCCATTAATGGGCACTTGAAACCAGAGTATATTTAGTTCCAGAGGTCTTGGGAAAAGGACCTAGAGGTGGTAGAGAGGCAGGATATCAGAATCTCAAAATCCACTTTGGGCCTGAAATGATATAATTTCTAGATTGTGAATGTGATAACATTTATAATAGCAAATGTCCGGCTAAGGGGAAAGTAGCAGTGAGTTTAAATGGAAGAAGAGAGAAAAATCTCACTTTCTATTTTAAAGTTCTTTATCAGACTATCTTAAATTATATACTTCCCTTACGTGAAGCAGAAGGACCAGAAGGGGTGTCTGATTCTGAACAGAGCAGTGGTCGATATTCTACTTTGGACAACCAAGAATTAGGGTAAGAAAAGTTGGAATCATTGGACTGATATTTTATGCTATTTTAGCATAATTTTATCAGATTAGATGACCAATGACTTAATAGTATGAAAGAAGAAGATTTTGGTGTAGGTGAAGAAATAAGAAAAGGTTGATCCCTGAGTTGCTGCTTTTGGGGAGAAGAGCTGATGGATCCAAAATGGACAGTCAGTGAATGTCTAAGGAAGTGATTTTAAATAACCAGGAGGTGCTTCATTGGGAAAATTTTCTAATATAACAACTTTCCCTAGAACTGTCCTTGACCCACACAGTACACTATTTTTTTAAGTAATAATTTGAGAATAACAGAAAACTGATTCAGAGGTAAAGACATCTCTGTTGTACCTATAGAGGAATACCCTCTTTGACACGAGTGGCCACACCAGACGGAGAACAGGGAAGGAGGCAGCTTCCCTTCTAATATGTGAAAAGGCTCTGCCTCCACTCCGTGGGTTTGTTATATCATTCCTCAAAACAAGTCAGTCAGTCTTATCCACTTCCCATTCATTCCTCATCCCCTAACAACCCAGCTCACAATTCCCTTCCAAATGCAGTGCTTGTCTTTGAAAGTCACCATAAACATTCCCTAACTCTCCCTCCTGGCCCTTCACTCTTCTTCAAACTCATGATGGTCCTCTTGCCAGCGCCTCTCCTGCATCCGCACGCCTGAAGCATCATGTTCACATGGCCAGCATGACACGTGCCCTTGAATTATTGCTTTAACTTCTTATATAGTTTTATTACATTTATCTAATGTATTTACTTGCTCATTTCAGTAACTTTTTATTGACTATGCAGGCAGAGGGCTGGACCTCAGGAGGCAACAGTGAACAGCTTAGATGGAATGCCTGGGGGCAACCTACGGGCTCATGAGAAATACAGAGGAGAAAACAAGAAATTACAGCACAGCACAATAAATTCTTTGGAAAGGCCTGTATTTTCTTTCTTTGCTAGATTGCGAGTTCCTTGAGTGTAAAACCTCTGGCTGTTCACCTCTGTATATTCAGCATCCAAGGTTATGTTTAGTAGAAAATGGACCCTTAAGAAATATTGGCTGAATAAATAAATGCATTGTATTTGTGAGGGGTTGTGGTGGGCCTGTGGTGTGGGGGGGTAGGTATGTTTGTGTAGGGGTGTATGTAGTGAGTGGTGTGGGGGCCACGAGTGTACAGTGTGTTTGGTGTATATGGTGTGTGGGTTTTGTGTGAGGTATGTGTTTTTGAATGCATATGTAAGGTGTGTGGGGTGTGGTGTTTGCGGTATACGCAGTATGTGATGTGTGTAGAGGGAGGTGTTTGTGGTACACGTGGTGAGTGGTATGTATGTGTGTGGCATGGCTGAGGTATATGTGTGGGATATGTGCGTATGAAGCGTTTGGTGTATGTGGTGTGTGGTTTGTGTTGTGTATGTGGTAGGGTGTGGGATGTGTGTGATGTATGTGGTGTGGGGGTTGCTGTGTCTAGTACTGGTGGTGAAGACATTAACCAACGTCAATGTTTTCTAATCATTTTAGCTTTTATGTGGGATTAGTACACAGCTGTTCACATCTTGCAATTAGGACAATAACAGTGCAGTCCCCAAGAAAAAAACGTCACCACTCACTTGCAAGCTGAAACACCAACTGTTTAGGAGAAAGTCATTCATCCTTTAATTAAAAATAAAGCTTGAAGTTCAAATTCTCTCGCAGGAGGTCACACACTAACGTGTGCCAAAACCCATGTGACATTAGCTCTTTCCTGCAATCAACTTTCACCAGGAAGGGAGCACTAGGTATGGTGAGAAGGTTAAACACTTTGTGAAGATAAAAGCACATCAATGAAGAACATGCCGCACTCTGACACTGATTCTTGCCCACTTAAGTATGTAGAGACTGCCTGATACTGACTTAAACTTGTACTTCAAAGAGGTAAAATGCTGAGGTCCTAAGTACCAGGATACAAATAATTTCTTTCCCCAAAATAGAGTTTTGGAGAAAATTAGGATGGCAATAGAGCATGGGCATTTTGTTGCACATTTCAGTATTTATTTCATAATAGGATCCAGATATGGGAGGCTGTATGTGATTCAAGTCAACTCATGTTTACTCATTTATTAAGCACTGACTATATTGTATCACTCCATCCTTGGCCCTCTGGTGGCTATGATGGCTAAAGAAATGTATAAAATAAAGAACATTAAAAATCAAAAAGCCTATAATAAACTGGAAGAGGCAATCATTCTTCAGGAGAGTGACTATGGAGAATTTTTTGCATAATTGTCCCTAAAGTACACTGAACATATGTCTACAGCATTTTTGCTTTATTATATGGGAATGAAATTATCGCTTAGTATTTGATTTCAAGACTAGACTGTTCATCTCTCTCATTTTTCCTGAAGTCACCTACTGGCACTTTGTTGAGAGCTAGTAAAACAGATTTTAATGGTGTCCCCTGGTCTAGTGTGAATCCCAAGAGATTTTGAAACCTTCTCAGATGGCTGAATAAGAAAAACTGACATTTTAAATGCTTCCAGTCTTTTGTTTCCCTCGAGGAAAAGTTTTGAACTCAGCTTTGAGGGCACACTGCTTCTTTGTTTAGTGAAACATTTTAGAGAATCTTTCCACTACATGAAGGGAAAGTGTATGCTCTATTCTGTAATGGAGACTCTGGAGATAATATGGCTCCAAGGAACTTAATTTATTTTCCATAATCATATAAAAAGTTGTCTCCACTGTGGCACAGCTGCCTCTCTGCAAATTATGTTTTCTTTCACAAAATATTTCTTTCTTGTAAGTGGATTTAAATTGTATTGTCCCTGAACGTGTTTGTTAGATAGTGGGAGATGAACATGCTTTCTTGTTCAAGCAGTTAACCACAGGCGACCAGCTGGGACTAGAGGCTCATAGGGAGGATGGAAATACATCTCAGGGAAACATCTCAGAGGATCTCTCTATTACATAAAGCACATACTCTATTCTGGAGATAATATGGCTCCAAGGAACTTGGAAATACATCTTCCTTTAAGAACAGACAGAACACTCTGGGATTGCTAAAGCTCAAACTAGATGATACTACATAAGCCCCATATCAAAGGTCATTCCAAATGGAATAAACTGAACTTTGAGGAAAACACTGATGTTGTTCTGAATTTTCCTAAGGACTAAAGGGAAAGGCTACACCTCTGTGGATGGCTGTAGAAAGGAAGAGATGTTTCAGCCATTGCTTTTACCAAATGATTCACAGTGGGCAGGAAATGGACACTCAGAGACTGTGAGACTGGATCTGGGCCTGGGAGGACAGAGCCTATGATGCAGATATGAGAGCCTTGTTGCAGGCATTTCTGGTAAACTGACCCTCGAAACATAGAGAAGGCCTGGGGCTGGCAGAGAGAACTTTGCATGGTGCAAGCACCTGAGGAGGGCTTTCATCTGTGAACTCAGGGAACCTCTACATCTATCTAAGCTACAATTATCAAGTTCTCCTCTTATACATGTCCCCCTGTTTTTTAATCTCCAAGCCATCAGCAAAGTCATACAAACATCACAGTAAATCTTCCTATTTTTGTGGGGAATTATGCCAGAGTCTGGGGTGGCAGCTAGGATGAAAGGCATATATGAGAGTGTGGCAGTGGTGGGCTGAAGGATGCCGGTGACCAACAAGCAAGTGGAAGGCAGTGGTCCAGAACAAGGCAGCTGGTTAAGATGTCGGACATCAACTGGCTTGGGACAGCTCAGGGACTCAAAAAATGCTCAGGGAGGGCAAACTAATAAAATACTGGAATTCTTGCATCAAGTAGAGATTTGAACTATTTTTTTAAATTAGTTAATAAGATATACGATGGGTAAATAGGTGGGGACATCCGAGGTACCCAAATGTGAATAAAATAGGTTATTTTGTTCTCATTTATTATCATAAATAGATTCAGACAACTAGATGTCCAGCATTTAGAAGGTGCTCCAAATATATTTGACAAAATGAAGTACAGTAATTAATTTAGTCGCAGTTCAGCTTCAGCCAAAAGCTGCTAGTTAATTTGGCTTTGGTCTTCAGAAAGCTCAGCGGCTGAATGTCAATGCAGATCAATGTTTTTTCCCTGGAATTCTTGATTTTCAAAGTACTCCAAGTTACTATAACTTATAAATAACATAATAATGTCAATAATTAGAATAAGGAATGAATTTTCTTCTTAATGCCAGCATATAAATTGTGTATGTACATTTCACATAAAAGTAGGAGTAAAAGTATCCTTTTGTATGCTCAATACATTGAGATTCTATGAGTAGAAGAAAAATTGTATGTTTATATCAATTGTATATGTACATTTCAGATAAAAGTAGGAGTAAAAATATTCTTCTGTATGCTTAATACATTCTATGATTAGAGGGAAACTTCTATGTTTCTTATTATAACAATACATCATTGCAATAATTAATGTTAATTATGAAAGCTATTAATTTCATGTCACAAGCAACACTACAAATTTTCAGTTAAATAAAAAAATAGACTGACAGGTAAATATAGAACCATAGAAGTAGCTAAATAACTATTGAGAGAAACACATACTTATTGCAAGATAAAAATATTTATAATCAGTTAAATAATACTAAGATAGAAATTAGATTATAGCATAATTCCAATCTTTGTAGAATTACAGGTTGTGCTAACTTTCATGGTATTAGTAAATAACTTTTAAACAATATATTTAATTTCATTAGAGCATGAACATTTATTTCTAGAAAAAGAAGAATCATATTTAGGAAGGTGAGTTAAAAGCAAAAGATCAGCTTTGCTATCTCAAATTATTACCTCAAGGAGATAAGGAGTTCTTAAACACGTATTATGACATACTTTTCTATTTTCTTATGTGAAGTGTTATTTTTAAAGATGGAATTAGGCTTTATTCCTAGTCAAATATTGATTTTAACACAAGGCTTTTGGTATTTAACCAGAATGTGTACATGATACATCTCCAGTTGTAAGAAAAAGCAATGTTTAGAGCATAGGATCCACAGTCTTCTTCAACGAAGAAATCTAGATTCCATTCACTCTCTGCTCCGCCTGACACCACCACACAGTAAGAGACAGCAGCAGAGCATAAGAGAGCGAACTTTAAAACATAACCCAGCTTAAAGACCTGAGAAAGGGCAGATAGCACAGCCCTGTTCCTACCACTGCCATTCCAGGGCAGAAGCGCAACCATGAACACTTTCCTAAGAGGACCCTGCAGGCAACCTCACAGGTCAACGGCTGAGCTTTCGCGGGAGGCAGGAACACCCTCCCCTACCTACTGTGGAACCTTCTAAGAGTGGAAAGGAACATGAGCAATTGAATTCATAGGATTCTCAGGTCATCTTTAAAAATGTACAAATAAGAATGGTATTTTCTGGCTTTGTTATGTAGGAAAGAGTAAGTAGAGTCAATTAAAGACAAGGAATTACCCAGTCTACTTTTATTTTCAGTCATAGTCTCTATATTCTATCTAGACACACTTTTACAGTTATTGCATTTTCATTCATTATAAAATTAATTTAAATCATTCTAAAAATTTTGAAAAATACAAAAGCAAAAAAGGATTGGAGGAAAATTCTCCAGATTCCTTACAAAGTTAACCATATTTTGTTATGTTTATTTCTAGTCATTTTTGTTTATAGTTGACACATACAACTTGTTCATGTTTATTTTCAACCTTTTTTGTTTATAATTAACACATAATAATAGCTCTTTTATTTCTGTCCTTTTTAAAGGCACAAATTGTTTTCACAGAGTTCTAGTTCGATGGCAGATACTTGCTAAGAGTTGAAACATCCAACTATATTATCATTGAGCTCTTAAATTGATATGTTTACCTACAATTTCATTAACAAGAAGTTGATATTTTCCCTCTGGTATCCAGGATCAAAAGCAACTGTGACAAGTGCTTAGAAGAAGAGACACAGTGCAGGGAATAGATAGGGGCTGCCATGCACAGGGTTGTCCAACAGGAGACAATGTCCAAATTAAGAGGCCAGACACGGTGGCTCACACCTGTAATCCCAGCACTCTGGAAGCCTGAGGTGGGTGGATTGCTTGAGCTCAGGAATTTGAGCCTAACTGGAACAAGAGGAAAACCCCATCTCTAAAAAATTGCCGAGCTTTGTGGCGGGTGCCTATAGTCCCAACTACTAGGGAGGCTGAGGCAAGAAGATGCTTTGAGCCCAAGAGTTTGAGGTTGCTGTGAGCTATGATGCCACAGCCCTCTATTGAGGGTGACAAAATAAGACTCTGTCTCAAAAAAATATTAAGAGCTAAAAGAACAAGTAGGGGTAGATGGACAAACATTCCAGGCAAAGGTGATCCCACATGCAAAGGTTCAGAAGCAAGAGAAAGAATGGCAGGTGTGACAAATTCAAAGCAACCCAGTCCATCCAGAGTAGAAAGGGAAAGGGGAAATGAGATGTGACAAAGGACAGCAAAGCACAGCTGGGGCCAGTAAGGCCTTTGCAGGCCAAGGGGAGGTGGAAGGTGTTGTTTTGGGGAAGGTAGGAAGTGCCTTAAACTTAGGGTCTGATATGATCAGATTTGAGTTGTGAAAAAAATCATAGCATGAGCATGAGAGATAGGGCTGTGCAAATTAGCTTGATTTAGCCATTCTATACTATATATCATATGTCCAAAAAATGACTCCTATATAAAAACTTCTTCAAATCAACAGGACAGACAACCAAATAGAAAAATAAACAAAAGTCTTAAATTCAGAAAAGACAATACCCAAATAGCAAATACACATATGGAAAGGAACTCAATCTCATTAGACATTAGGGAAACGCAAATTAAAACCACAGTGTGATACCTCTACCCTTACCAGAATGGTCAAAATGAAAACAATGAAAATACAAAGTATTTAATGAAGATGTGGAGCCACCAAAGCTTGTACACACTAGTGGAAGTATAAACTGGTACGGCCACTCAGGAAGACTGGATCACTACTAGCCTGGGCACATGCATAGTTTAAGACCCAGCAATTTTATTCTTAGGTATCTTGTACCCAACAGAAAAGTGTAGATGTGTTCACCAAAGGAACACATATTCTCTAGAATGTTCATAGAAGCACTACTCACAAAAGTTCCAAATGTCTGTCATCATTAGAATAGGTAAATATATTATTACATTAATCCCCACAAGAGAATGACATGCAGCAACGGTAATGAATGAATCACTACTACATGAAACAACATGGGTGAATCTCAAGAATAATACTGAGCAAAAGAAGCCAGATCAAAAGGTTACAAATTATAGTAAACTTTCATAATTGACCACCACCCTATACTGACCACCTCCTTCAGTTGACCTAAGTATCATAGACCACGCGTGCACCACATGTGTGTATCAGTACAGTACTAGTTCCTTATGTTGACCACCTTCTTATGTTAACCAGTTGGTTACAGTCCCTAGGGTGGTCAATTTACAGAGGTTCTACTGTACAGAGTGGACATAAAAACCATGTGCAATTTAAAAATAGTTTAACATAATAAATTGCACACAAACTTTATGTCCACCCTGTATATGATTTCATGTATTTACGTAAAGTAGGAAAACAAGTAAAACTAATCAATGATATTAGAAGGCAGGCTAGTAATAGCATGAAGGAAGTGAAGGTAGAGAGAGGTGGGCGATGAGTCGAAGTGAGCACAAAATACAGATAAACTGTTCTGAGTCTTGAGCTGGGTGCTGGTTACAAAGGTGTGTTCAATTTGTAGAAATTCATCAGTCTGTATGTTTGCAATAGTTATACTTTTCTGGATGTATATTATACTTCAACAATTTTTTAAAGTTGTGTGTTCAACATAGAAAATTTTGTAAAGATCATTTAAAGGAAGCAAATTAATGTCCCCTCAAACCAACAACAAAAGTTGCATACAGGAATCCCTTATTTTATTGCACTTTGTGGATATTGTACTTTTTACAAATTCGACATTAGTGGCAACCCTACACTGAGTGATCAAAAATCTATTGGTAACATTTTTCCAACAGCAGGTGCTCACTTCAGGTCTCTGTGTCACATTTTGATAATTCTCAAACTATTTCACACTTTTTCATTATTATTATTATATCTTCTCTCCTTATCAGTGACCAATGATCTTTGATCTTTCTACCATACTTGCTTTGAGGGTCCACAAACTATACTCATTTTAAGATGGCAAACTTAATTGATAAATATGTGGACATGTTGAATGCTCCACTGACTGTCCATTCGCCTTCTCCCTCCCTCTCTCCAGGCCATCCTATTCCCTGAGACACAACAATATTAAAAATAGCCAAATTAATAACCCTACAATCACAAGTCTCTCACTTTAAATCAAAAGTTAGAAATGATTAGGCTTAGTGAGGAAGGTCCGTTAAATGCTGAGAAAGGCCAAAAGCTAGGTCTCTTATACCTAACAGACAAGTTGTGAATGTAAAGGAAAAGTTTCTTGAAGGAAATTAAAAGTGCTGCTCTAGAGAACACAGGAATGATAAGAAAGTAAAAGGGGCTAATTGCTAATATGGAGAACGTTTTAGTGTTCTAGATGGGACATCAAAGCAGCCACAACATTCCCTGAAGCCATAGCCTAATCCACCGTAAAGCTCTAATTCTCTTCGATTTTATGAAGGCCAGAGGCTGAGAGAGATAAAGAATCTGCAAAAGAAAAGTTGGAAGGTAGCAGAGGTTGATTCATGAGGTATAAGGACAGAAGTTGTCTCCACAACATAATAGAGCAAGACTAGTGTAGAAGCTGCAGAAGATCTAGCTAAGATCATTGATGAAAACAGCTACTCTAAACAACAGATTTTCCATATGGACAAACGGCCTTCTATCAGAAGAAGATGTCATCCAGGACTTTCACAGCTAAAGCAGAGTGGACAACGCCTGACTTCAAATCTTCAAAGGACAGTTTGACCCTCTTGTTAGGGGACAATGCAACTGGTGACTTTACATTGAGGCAAATATGAAGTTACCATTCTAAAAATCCAAAGTACTTTAAGAATTAGGCTAAATCTGTTCTGCCTATCCTTTAAAAATGGAACAACAAAGTTTGGAGGACAGCATATGTTTATAGCATGGTTTACTGAACACTTTAAGCTCACTGTTGAGACCTACTGCTGAAAAAAAAAGATTCCTTTCGAAATATTACTGTTCCTCGTTGGCAATGCAACTGATCACTGAAGGAAATGTATAAGGAGATTTGAATCTTATATTTAAGGCAATCCCTGACACTGAATTTCTTTTCTTTTCTTTTTCTTTTTCTTTTCTTTTTTTTTTTTGAGACAGAGTCTCACTTTGTCACCCTTAGTAGAGTGCTGTGCCGTCATAGCCCACAGCAACCTCAACTCTTGGGCTTAAGCGATTCTCTTGTCTCAGCTTCCCAAGTAGCTGGGACTACAGGCTCCCACCACAACACCCAGCTATTATTAGAGACAGGGTCCCCTTCTTGCTCAGACTGGTCTTGAACCCATGAGCTCAGGGCAATCCACCCCTTGGCCTCCCAGAGTATTAGGATTACAGGCATGAACCGCTGTGACTGGCCTGACACTGCATTTCTTTTCTTTTTCTTTTTCTTTCTTTCTTTCTTTCTTTCTTTCTTTTTTTTTTTTTTTTTGAGACAGAGTCTTACTATGTCACCCTTGATAGAGTGCAGTGGCATCACCAAGAAGTTGATTTTAACCCTTATGGATGGTATGGATGATTTTGAGGGGTTCAAGACTTCAGTGGAAGAATTAACTGCAGATGTGGTAGAAATAGTGAGGGAAGGAGAATTAGAAAAAGATGTGATTGAATTGCTGCAATCTCATAATAAAACTTAAATGAATGAGAAGTTCCTTCCTATGGATGAGTATAGAAAGTGGTTTCCTGAGATGTAATCTACTTCTGGTGAAGACCTCTGAACCTTTTGAAACAAGAACAAAGAATTCAGAATATTATATAAACTTAGTTGATAAAGCAGCAGTAGGGTTTGAGAGGATTACCTCCAGTTTTGAAAGAAGTTCTACTTTGAGTAAAATGCTGTCAAATAGCACCGCTTGCTATAGAGAAATCTTCAAAAATGGAAGAGTCAGTATGTGTGGCAACTTCATTGTTGTCTTATTTAAGAAATTGCCAGAGCCTGGGCAGCACCTGTGGCTCAGTGGGTAGGGCGCCAGCCCCATATAACGAGGGTGGCATGTTCAAACCCAGCCCTAGGCCAAACTACAACAAACAAATAGCTGGACGTTGTGACAGGCGCCTGTAGTCCCAGCTACTCGGGAAGCTGAGGCAAGAGAATCGCCTAAGGCCAGGAGTTGGAGGTTGCTGTGAACTGTGTGATACCATGGCACTCTACCAAAGGCAATAAAGTGAGACTCTGTCTCTACAAAAAAAAAAAGAAAGAAAGAAAGAAATTGCCACAACTGCCGCTTGCAGCAACCACTACTCTCATCAGTCAGCAGCTACCAACATCAAAACAAGAACCTCCACCAGCAAAACGATTATGATTTGCTGAAGACTCAGATGACTGTTTGCATTTGTTTTAGCAATAAAGTATTTTTGATTAAGTTATGTACATTATTTTTTAGACACAATGCTATTACACACTTACTAGTATACAGTATACCACAAATATAACTTTTATATGATCTGAGAAACCAAAAAAAATGTGTGACTTGCTTTCTTAGGATATTTGATCTATTGCAGATCTGGAACTAAACCCATAATGTCTCTGAAGTATGACTGTATTCTATTTTAGAATATATTTTTATATTTTTCTAGGGTTTTTTAAAAATATAATTATACATTCATAAAAATCTGATTGCTGTACACACAATTTTGTTTGCTGCTCTTCTACCTGCTTGTTCATGTTTTACCATGAACATCCTTCCATGCACTAAATACTCATCTTCAATATCAGTCATCATAACAACAAAATATCCACTACAGAAGTTAGCCAAATTGGGGTCTCATTCCTGGTACACAGAAACTCCAGGAGGAGAGTGCATGGGCAACACCAGGAAACCTTAGGGAACCCTAAGGCCCCGGTACCCTTTTGCCCCAATAGCTTCTGGAGGGAGAGCCCCAAGGACTACCTATGACCATTCATTTACCCTAGAACCTGGAGATGGTGGTGTGACAGATTTTTTTCCACCTTTTGACTATTTTAAATATTTCTATAAAAGATATTATTGTATTTGTGTCTTTATACCTATCCATGATTACTCCCTTAGGATAAATTTTTAGAATTAGAGTTTCTAGGTCCATGTTTAATATATATTGACAGTTTGACCTCTAGATAACATATACCAATTTATACTTTATTTTTGCTTTTTATTTATTTTTAAAATTTACTTAAATAGATTTAGGAGGGGCACTCTAAATCTATTGACCACAACTCCTATGAATCACATGAATGTATGAATTGCCTAGTGGTGAAGTCAGGGCTGATTTACATTTCTATCAACAGTGTATAAGGATGTTTATTTCCCACTCTCACAACACTGAGAAAACTGTTTAAAGAACTCTCAGTCAATCTGACAAACATAGCATGCTTTCAAACGTACTTATTTGCTAGTATAATTAGGCAGTTTTTCATATGCATGTTGACCAAGTATTATAGCATTTATATGTGAATTTCCTAGTCATGACTTTTGCTTTTTTAGTTTTTTTCCCACTGGAGTGTGTCTCCAATTGATTTTAAGAGATTTTTTTTACATATAGTAAACGCGTTTGCTCTGTCCCTAAAATATTGCACATATTGTCCCATGTGGGCTATTCTCACTGGGGTTAGGTGATACCTGAGGGTGGCTTTGATTTGCATTTCTCTGATGATCAGGTATGATAAGCATTTTTTTCAAATGTTTGCTAGCCATTCGTCTGTCTTCATCAGAGAAGGTTCTGTTCATATCTCTTGCCCTGAGGTACATGGGATTGTTTATTCTTTTTCTGTTGATTGATTTGAGTTCTCTGTAGATTCTAATTATCAATCCTTTGTCATAGCTGTGCATTTTTATTTTGTTCATGATTTGGGGATATATTTAAGTTTTTATTCTTGATGTATTCAAATTGATCTACCTTTTCGTTTGTGACCTCTGCCTTTAGCTTAAAAAAAAAATCATTCCCTACTGTATGTTATATAAATTCTTAACTTTTGTAATAGCCATAATAGTTTTAAATGTAATACATGGTTAAAAATGTATGGAAATACAGAATTCTGAAAACCAATATAATATCTCTTAATTTTCTTTTTATTGTTTGGGATTCATTGACGGTACAAAGAATTAGGTCACACTGATTGTGGTTGTTAGGTTAAGTGCCTCTTATAATTGTGTCCCACCCCCAAGAGGTGTGCCATACACCATGACCCCCCATTCCCCTCTCTCTTCCCCTCTCTCCAATCCCTCATTCCCCTACCCCACCCCTTGTTTTAGCTCATCTACTGCCTTCATATTAGAATAGAGTACATTGGATTCTTGCTTCTCCATTCTTGTGATGCTTTATTAAAAATAATGTGTTCTACCTCCATCCAGGTTAATGCAAAAGATGTAAAGTCTCCATCTTTTTTAATAGCTAAATACTATTCCAAGGCACACATATACCACAGCTTGTTAATCCATTCCTGGGCTGGTGGGCACTTAGGTTGTTTCCACATTTGGCAATTGTAAATTGAGCTGCAATAAACAGTCTAGTGCAAATGTCCTTGTGATAAAATGATTTTTTTCTTCTAGGAAGATGCTTGGTAGTGGGACTGTGGGGTCAAATGGGAGGTCTAATTTGAGTTCTTTGAGGATTTTTCGTACTTCCTTCCAAAAAGGTTGTATTAGTTTTCAGTCCCACCAACAGTGTCAAAGTGTTCCCTTCTCTCCACATCCATGCAAGCATCTGTAGCTTTGAGAGTTTGTTATGTGGGCTATTCTCACTGGGGTTAGGTGATACCTCAGGGTGGCTTTGATTTGCATTTCTCTGATGATCAGGTATGATAAGCATTTTTTTCAAATGTTTGTTAGCCATTCTTCTGTCTTCATCAGAGAAGGTTCTGTTCATATCTCTTGCCCTGAGGTACATGGGATTGTTTATTCTTTTTCTGTTGATTAATTTGAGTTCTCTGTAGATTCTAGTTATCGATTCTTTGTCATATTTGTGACATGCAAATATCTTTTTCCATTCTGAAGGTTGTGTTTTTACTTTACTTGTTGTGTCCTTAGCTGTGCAGACTTTTCAGCTTAATTAAGACCCATTTGTTAATTTTTGCTATTGTTGCAATGGCCACTGAAGTCTTTGTCATAAAACCTTTCCCCAGTCCAACATCATCAAGAGTTTCCCCCACACTTTCTCCTAAGATTTTTATCAATTTGTGTCTTAGATTTAAGTCTCTTATCCATCTTGAGTCAATTTTTGTAAGGGGTGAAAGGTGTGCCTTAAGTTTTAGTCTTTTACATGAGGTTATCTAGTTCTTCCAAAACCATTTGTGGAATAGGGATTCTTTTCCCCACTGTAAGCTTTTGATGGGTTTATAAAAGATCAGATGGCAAGTAGAGACTGTTTTCATCTCTTGGTTTTCTATTCTGTGCCATATGTCTATGTCCCTATTTTTGTGTCAATACCATGCTGTTTTGATTACTGTGAACTTACAATATAGCCAAAAATCTGGTAGAGTGATGCCTCTGACTTTGTTTTCATTACTAAGAATAGCCTTAGCTATATTGGTTTTCTTCTGATTCCATACAAAATGAAGTACTATTTTTTTCCAGTTCTTCAAAATATGATGTTGTTATTTTAATGGGGACTGAATTGAATCTGTAGATTGCTTTGAGTAGAATAGATATTTTGACAACATTGATTCTTCCCAGCCAAGAGCATGGTATGATTTTCCATTTGTTACTGTCTTCTGCAATTTCTTTCCTTAAGGTTTCATAATACTCTTTGAAAAGATATTTCACCTCTTTTGTTAGGCATATTCCTAAGTATTTCATTTTCTTTGAAGCTACTGTGAAGGGAATTGTGTCCTTGATTTGCTTCTCAATTTGGCTGTTACTGGCATATACAAAAGCTACTGATTTGTGGACGTTGAGTTTGTACCTTGAGATATTATTGTGTTTCTTGATAATTTCCAGGAGTTTTGTGGTGAGTCTTTGGGGTTTTCTAAGTATAAGATCATAATATCAGCAAAGAGGGAGAGTTTGATCTCCTTTGCCCCCATTTGGATGCCCTTTATATCCTTCTCTTGCCTGGCTTTATTGCCTAAAACTTCCAGAACTAAGCTAAATAACAGTGGTGATAGTGGACATCCTCATCTAGTTCCAGGGCTAAGTGGAAAAGCTTTCAGTTTTACACCATTCAGTATGATGTTAGCTCTGGGGTTGTCATAGATGGCTTCAATCAACTTAAGAAATGTGCCACCTATGCCAGTTTTCTTAAGTGTTCTTGTTAGAAAAAGATGCTGAATTTTGTCAAATGCTTTTTCTGCATCTACTGAGAGAATCATATGGTCTTTGTTTTTGCTTCTATAGATATGATGTATTACATTTATGGATTTGTGCATTTAAATCAAATTTGCATCCCTTGGATGAAGTCTACTTGATTGTGATGTACAATTTTTTTAATGAGAAGCTGAAATCTATTAGCTAAGATTTTGTTGAGTATTTTTGCATCATTTCCATTAGTGAAATTGGTCTGTAGTTCTCATTATAGTTAAGTCCTTTCCTGGTTTTGAAATCAAGGGGATGTTTGCTTCATAGAAGGTTTTGGGGAAGCAGCCTTCCTTCTCAACGTTTGGAAATATATTCTGCAGTATAGGTACAAGCTATTCTGATGTGAACCCATCTGGTTTTGGCCTTTTTTGGTTGGAAGCTTTTTACTGTTTCTTCAATCTCAGTGCTTGATATTGGTCTGTTCAAGAGATCTATTTCTTCCTGGTTAAGCCTAGGAAGGTGGTGTGATTCCAGGTATTGATCCATTTCCTCCACATTGTCAGATTTCTGGACATAAAGATTTTGGTAGTAGTCAGAAATAATCTCTTGTGTCTCTGTGATATCAGCTGTTATTTCCCCCTTTTCATTTCTGATTGGGATTATTAAGATTTTATTCTTCTGTTTCCAACCATTTTGGCCAATGGTTTCTCCATTTTATTTATATTTTCAAAGAACCAACTTTTTGTTTCATTAATTTTCTGAATAATTCTTTTATTTTCAATTTCATATATTTCTGATTTAATTTTGGCTATTTCTTTTCTTCTGTGAGGTTTGGGATTGGATTGTTCTTCGTTTTCCATTTCTTTAAAAGGATTCATTAGGTTATTGATGGTCTCTTTCTGTTTTTTGGATATAGGTATCTAATGTGATAAATTTCCCTCTTAGGATTGATTCTGAAGTGTCCCACAGGTTTTGGTAGCTTGTGCCTTCATAGTTGTTATGCTCAAGGGTTAATGATTTCCTTTTTTATCTCTTCCTTGACCTAACTTTCATTCAGCATAAAGTTGTTTACTTTCCATGCCTTTGTGTGGAGATGACAGTTTTTATTGGAGTTGAGTTCCACCTTTAATGCCTTGTGGTCTGAGAAGATACAAGGTAAAATTCCAACTCTTTTGATTCTGTTCAAGTTTGATTTATGTCCTATGATATGACTTATTTTGGAGAATGTTCCATGGGCCAATGAGAACAATGTATATTCTTTAGCTTTAGGATGAAGTATTCTACATATGTCTATCAAGCACAATTTTTCTAGGGTTACATTTAAGTCCCTTGTATCTATGTTTAGTTTCTGTTGAGAGTATCCATCCAGCTCTGTAGGAGGAGTGTTAAAGTCCCCTGCTCTTATGGTGTTATGGGATATGATATTACTCAGACTCATTAAGGTCTGTTTCAAGAATCTGGGAGCATTTAAGCACACAAATATTTAGAATTGAAATGTCTACTTGTTGCATGGGTTCCCTTGACCAATATGAAATGTCCATCTTTGTCTCTTTTTACTTTGGTTGCTTTAAATCCACTTGTATGAAAATAAGATTACAACCCGTCTTTTTTTCTGATTTCCATTTGCCTGAAAAATTGTCTTCCATCTCTTAACCCTGAGTTTTACTTTGTCCTTTGAGGCTAGGTATGTTTCCTGCAGACAGGAAATGGATGGCTTATGCTTTTTTTATCCAACCAGCCAGCCTATGCCTCTTCAGTGGGGAATTCAAGCCAATAACATTTATTGAGAGAATTGGTAAGGATGGTGGAGTTTTATTCATCTTATTTTATGAAAGTCCATTGCTTAGTTTTATCTTTTGCATCATTGTGGAAGCTAGGCTTGATGTTAGTTTCTGGGTGTTAACTTTGCTGGTGGTTCATTGTGGTGGTTAGTGTGTAGAATAAGTATTTCCTGTAGAACCCATCTTATTGGGCAAACTTAATCAATGTTTGCATATCAGTAAATGACTTGATTTCTCTGTCAATTTTAAAGGTTAGCTTACCAGGATATAGAATTCTGGGTTGAAAATTGTTTTAAGTAGATTAAAGATAGATGACCACTGTCTTCTGTCTTGAAAAGTTTCATTTGAGAAGTCCACAGTCACCCTAATGGATCTGCCCCTATTGGTCAACTGGTGCTTACTCCTAGCTGCTTGCAGAATCTTCTCTTTTCTCTTGACTTTGGACAGGTTCATGACAATGTATCTTGGAGAAGCTCTGTTTGAGTTCAAATGACCTGGGGTCTGATATCCTTCTAAAAGAAGTGTGTCAAAATCTTTTACGATATTTGGAAAATTTTCATTTATGATATCCTCTATAGATTCTAGTCCTCTGTGGCATTCTCCCTCCCTGCTCCCCTTGGGATACCTATAACTAGTATGTTTGAATGCTTCAAGAAGTCCCATAATTAAAATATAGATGGTCAAAACAATAAGGAAATTGCTGAGAAAGTGGAAAATAACCAAAATTCTGTCAGTCAATATTCTGCTTTCTCGTTTTCTGTCTCTCTAACTGCCTGAGTTAGTTCAAGAGCTTTATCCTATACCTCTGAGATTCTTTCTTCTGCATGGCCTAATCTGTTATTGATACTTTCTATAGCATCTTTAAGTTCCTTGATTCACTGCTTCAATTCTCTAAGCTTTGCTATATCCTTTTTATAGTCTTCATATTGTTCATCTCTTATTTGATTCTGTTTTCAATTTCCGTTATTTTCCACTTTCTCAGAAATTTCCTTAATTGTTTTGATCATCCATATTTTAAATTCCACTTCTGTCATTTCTAACATTTCTTTATGTGTGGAATCCTCTGCAGTAGCTACCTCATTATCTCATGGGGGGGGAGAGTGTTTGCTCTGTTGTGGTTTTTCATGTTGTCAGGATTTTTCTGCCATTTCTTACTCGTAAGTGTATTGTTTTTGTCTGTTTCCTTACCCTAGTTTTTCCTTTCACTTCCTCTTGCTCTTTCAGTTATTGTGCCTCCGACCTAAGGTGTTGAAATGTCCTTTTGGTAAAGGACTAAAAGGATGAGAAGAATGAAGGGCAAGAAGGGATACAAGATTTAAAAAAGAGAAAATAGAAAGGAAAGGCGGGGAGTAAAAGAAGAGATTGACAAAAAAAGGAGAGGAACAGGCTCAGCACCTGTGGCTCAATGGGCTAAAGTGCCAGCCACATACACATGAGCTGGCAGGTTTGAATCCAGACTGGGCCAGCCAAACACCAATGACGGCTGCAACCAAAAAAATGGCTGAGCGTTGTGGCAGGTGCCTGTAGTCCCAGCTACTTGGGAGGCGGAGGCAAGAGACTCACTTTAGCCCAGGAATTGGAGGTTGCTGTGAGCTGTGATGCCACAGCACTCTATCCAGGGTGACAGTTTGAGGCTCTGTCTCAAAAAAAAAAAAAAAAAAAAAAGGAGAGGAACAGAAAGAGAAACATGAGAGTAACAGTGGTGTACAATAGGATACTTTGACCCACGCCCACAAATCCAAACTTTGGGGGGGTTGGGAACCTGGATGAATACAGTCCTTTACCATCCTGAACAAACACAGCACCCCACCTCCACCAAATAGAGAAGAAAAACAAAAATACTATAAATCAAACCAAAACAAACAAACAAAAAACCTTAAGGGGTAAAATTGGGTGGGGGGGAAACAAATATCAGGGGCAGAAAAACTAACAAAAATGAAGTCCTTGTTATTAAAGAAGGCAACAATGAAAACTTTTATTTACATGAGAAAAAATAAAGAAAAAATAAAAAGAAAAATCTAGGGGGAAAAAGATGAAAAACAAATTAGAAAAATAAAACTCTCTATATATACATCTTGGTGAATATTGCCTGGGCAATAGGTGATCTTCTGGGGTATGAGATGCTAATCAAAATGCTAATATAGCTGTATAATATGGAGACTGGAAGCTTCTGCTGACTTCTTTGCCCTCAAACTCCACAGGGTTGGGAGCCTGAATCTCTCCTCAGCTCACTTAATATACAAAACTGGACCTTTACAAACCACATCCATTGACTAAGCAGTGGCTTTCCCAGGAAAGTGTGTGTCATGCAGATCTCTCCAGAAATTGCCTCCCAATTATCAGGCGTGCCAGTACTGGCCTCACTCTAGGACCCTGAAGGCTGAGCTGCAAGGACCCTCCCCTCCAATGGCTGGGCTTGGCCTACAGCCAAACAATAAAAGCTTAGTTTCCTCCCCAGCAGCTCAGTTCTGGCCTCTGGGCACTGTTCAAAGTCACTTGCTCATTCGCCCAAGGTCTCCCAAGGTAATTCAACCAAATGCCCACGTCCAAAAAAAAAAATCTCACAAGGAAGATTTTCCCTGTCTGCAAATTCTCACTGCTGCTGTAGCTGCTGCCATCACAGCTGCCAAGGCTGGCTGGCCTCTGACCAATCACAAACACTTGCTTTTTCTCCACTGCTTTTGTCCTCCTCTTGGGATCTTGAAGTCTCCCAATGCCTCCCTGTACCCCTGAAGGGATGCTTCTGAGTAGAGCCCAAAAGTCAGAGGTGCCTGGAGTCTTCTCTCCCCAATCTCACCACGCCTGTTTGCAAAGAAGCTGTCTCTCATCCTCCTTGTCTCTTAATGTTTTTAATGCCATATGGGACAATGGTATAAATAGATGTGACCACTATCATGTTACATTGAATGTCAATCAGGAGGGGGTAAGATAATAGTAAAAAAGATTCTTGTTAGATACTGGTAAAATATTCCTTCCTAAAAATTGTGGTGATAAACCATCCTCTTCTTCAACTGTTTGAAAAGGACTTGACTGTATCTTAGAGACAATTGCAACATAATCTTATCAGGGGCAGGAGGTCAGGGCTGCCCAGCTTCCCAGCCAGGGCACTGATTCTAAAAGAGCTGAAGGCACATGTCTAGTAAATAATGTCTGTATGGCTTGTCCAATAAAATTTTCTCTTTACTTTGCTTACAAACTTTTGGATATTAGGGTTTGTCTATTTTACCATTCTGAAAGCTAAAAGATAAATGTTGTGAAACCCTGAGCAATTCTCAGATAAAGAAATAATAGTTCTATAATAAATTCGCTGAAACAAATCTCACGTGTCATTTATCATTTGTTCTCTTGAAAGTTACAGAAGTTGTATTAATTGTACAGCATGTGCAAAGAATTACCTGTACGTGTTCAAATATAGAGAGAATATAAGCTTTCTTATAAACTGTTTCAGATTAGAAAGTGTAGCTTTTGACAATAATATGATTTTCACTCTTTTCCTTTGTTATACTTTCTTTTCTTTTCTTTCTTTCTTTCTTTTTCTTTTTTTTTTTTTTTTGACAAGGTCTTGCTCTGTCACCTGAGCTCTGAACTAGGGTGCAGTGGTGTCATCATAGGTAACTGCAACCTCAAACTCCTGGCCTCAAGTGATCCTACCACCTCAGCCTCCCTAGGATCAAGGACTAGAGGCAAGCACCAGCATATCCAGCTAATATTTTTATTTTTTGTATAGTCAAGCTTCACTATGTTGCCCAGGCTGTTCTCAAACTCCTAGCCTCAGGTGATCCTGCTGCATTGTTCTCCCCAAAGAAGCTAGGATTACAGGTGTGAGCCATGGTGCCCATCTTCCTTTGTTACAATATTTTAACATTTGATCTGGAAGGATTGAAAATGCAACTAATATACACTCCCAACCCCCCCCCCACACACACACACACATATTAGACAAAAGTTAAGTGAGTTTGGAGTCAGTACCTTCTGTGAACGATTTTATCTGGTCCTTTGTTAGGTTCTTATCTTCCCCTCTTAGTTATAAGCAACTGTCTATTATAAGCTACTGCCTATTACAAGCTGTTGCCGCTAATAGGGAACAAAGATAGATTTTGACAAGGGATTTTGTCCTATTGGGTCAAAGCAAATAGCAAATATAACATGCTCAAGAGTAACATGAGAAAAAAATAGCAATTCCTAAGGCTCCCTTGAGAGTTTAGAACACCAGGTCAAGATTTAAAGCTGGCAGTTTCAGTGGGTGTGATATGACTGTCAGGAAATGACCCTGCAAGACTTGTTGGAGAAATTAATCCCAAAAGTATTGCAGTCAGAAGATGACCCAATTACTGAGAAAAAGGTCAGGCATATAAAATACAATGATAAGAACAGGTTACAAAGACTCAATATCAGAGCAATTGAGATTGTCAGACATTTGACTGTAAGAATCAAAATCAGAAACTGTTAAGAAGTGGAAATATGCCTTGTTGAATATCAGTCTTCTGATGGCCCTGGGGCAAGACCAAACCTCCAGGCTGCAAATAAAAGAGGATGTCCAGGTGACCTCACTTGGACATACATCGTCATATAGTTCATACATCATCACCTCACGTCTAGTGGAGTTGGTGTGAAATGGAGAAGGCACGTAAAGATGCTTGAGAGGAGAATGTGTGGAATATTAGTCTGATGACAAGTTAATTTTGCTTGAACCTTTAATTTATTGCCACTTCTAACTACCTGTTTTCTCTATATTGATCTTTCTTTAAATGGTCTTTTGCCCTTTAAAAAATGATCTTCCAAAAAGGTTTCTTTGCCAAATATTTCCACTACTTCTAATGTTACATTTGATGACATTTAAATTCTTTATATTCTCACTTTTCCTGATGAAAGAAATGCTGACTTTGACTTAATTCTATTACAAGAAAAAAATGGAAAAATAACAAAAAACAAATGCATGTTATCTCTAGGTATTATTGCTAAGTTTACTCTATAAAATGTTCATAAAGTACATTTCCCAAGTATTTTTAGATAGGCTCTTAATTTCAAAGTTATGAAGTCATTAAATTTATTCTGAGTAAAAACTTTGAGAAAGAGCAGCCTGCATAAAATTCGTTCAGTCATCCAAATAAATCTCAGTATCCACTGGGGACTATATCAGATTGTATACCAATTTCATGATTTTCAAATATATAAATGGGGAAAAGGTAGTTTCAATTTTTAGGCAGTTGTCAATCAACCATCCTAGGTGAAGACTTTGGAGATGAAAGGCAAGAATGGGCCGGACTGGACTTGCTGCTTGAAGCTTGGGACACCACGTTCACATCCACAAGTGAAACTGACACAGAATCACACCACCAAGGAAAATTAAAAGAAGACTGTAAAGCACTTTGAAGTGGAATATCCAAATGTCCTCCTGCTGGACGCACAATGAAGCAACCATTAAACTCTTCTTTCTCTCTCCTCTCATGACCCAGATGAGGAGCACAAAATATGATAAACACATGTATAGCATGTTGGGATGACTATGAAAGGATTCAGACCCAACAGAAGAGAATTTTGCCTGTTTGGGAATGGGAAGGGGAGAAATGGGAATTAACAAGTACAAGAAAGAAGAGTCTCATGAACCAGCGTTGAGTGTTAACATGCCATGACTTGAGGAGCATGATTAGTTCAGTTTCCTATATCTGAAGTTAGAGAAAAGATCAAAAACTATTTTTCTTTTAAACAATTCCTCAATGATGAATATTGTTCTAATATATTCTATGACAACTGGCCCATATAATTTTCAAGTAACTCCAAGTCCGGCATTCAAGCACTCAGTCTGGTTATGAGCAAAAAAAAGGAAGAAAACCCCCAGCAGCATTGCTGACTATGGATCTCATTTCCTCCCATTCTCACACTGATAGAATCAAATTGAAAGGAGGGAATATTTGCTTTTGAAGATTTTTCCTCCTTTGCCTTTTCACATGTTTCTTTTCTAAGGCTCTTATGCTTCATCCTGCATCCCTCACTCAAGCCTACCCTTGAATTAATTCACACTGTTGTTATTGGCTGACAGATTTATTTGTCAGAAAGAGACATCACCAACACAGCTATGTCTAATGTAAGTGCACATCAGAAACTCCCAGGGAGCTTTTGCTACAATCCATGTGTGCAGGCCTGTAGTCTCTGATTCAGTAAAATTTGGCATTTGCGTGACTGGTTGAATGAGGCAGAAAGAAACAGAAATATTTCTTGGAATGCTGAGAAACTTAATGTGTTCAGCAGTCCTGAGCATTTACCCAATAGCATCTTCCCACTTCAAAGTCCCACCAACAGTCTAAAGACCTGTAAGCCATCTGCCTACAAGGAACAGGATAGCAGTACTACTTCCTGTGGCACCACCCCCCTGCTGCACAGCCTACCTAATGCTCCCACCATCACGTGGAAGAAAGTGACAGCTCTGACAGTCACTTGATAGTTGACTTATCTTAAGAAACCAGTCATCTCTCTGGGCATCAAATTCCCCTTTTGTAAAGGGAGGAGAATGAACTAGATGACCTCTAAAATTCCTCCCTGTTCTAAAATTCCAAACGTGCATTAAAGCTTTGTTTAGTTTTTATTTGCTTTTTTTATAGAGGGAAATTATAATGTCCCCCTATTTATGCTGTAGTTTATCTGCAACATTTTATTGCCTTCAGGAAATGAGCTGCTCTGATCCTTCTGATCTATAGCTTTTCCTTCACAGAGAACCCAACAAGTGCTGCTGTCACTTCTGGGTTTGCATAGAGAATATTCCCTCTCATCTCACTTGGTGATTGAGTGGGAGGCAGCAGGCAATATTTCAAAATGCAAACTGACATTTAATTATACAAAAATCTCCTTCCATGATCACTTCTCCTGCCAGGCTGATTCTGATCTCCATGAACGTTTTTCCTTTTTTGTTGATGCCTGGTTTTCCAGTTCTCATGAGAACAATCAGAAATGAGCTCCAAACACTGGATAGACAGCCTTGCTACTTCTCTTTCTACATAACACCCTCTTTAGATGAAACTATCATTTTCAAAATCATGTTTTTTTCCTGAGACGAACATCCTCAAAATGTGGTTATTTTCCAACATCTATATAAAAAACAGAGTATTTATTTGCACACGTGCCACTTAAAGGTGTAAGTTGAGATTCTGGCAGCAAGTCTATAGAAATAGATTATTCTGTTTTACCTAATTAACTATGTTAAAATGATTCAGCATGGAGATAAGCCCAGGTCAGGGTTATAGTGAGGCAGGTGAGATGCTTGTCTCGAGTGTGAAATTTAAGGAGGCACAAAAAAATCTCAGTAATCTAAATAAGTAATGTTTTAATGCAGTATTTTAGACAGCAACACTGCTGTGGCAAGACATATTGGTACCTGAGACAAAAGAAAGAATCATAATACTAAGCCTGTCTTTATTTAAAATGTTAATATTTTGCTCATCATGGGTTTTTCTACTAATTTGTAATTTCTAAAAATACTGAAATACAACATTACTCATCTTGATTACTGGATTTTCAGCATCCCTTAATGTTTGTATGCATGACAAGTGCCTTTTTCACCTCATCTTCATCAAAGCCCTGAGACAACTCCACATTCTGTTACGAGCCATGCATGAACATTACTGCATCTTATTCCTAATAAAGAGGGACTCCCTACAACAACTCTAATTATTTCGGTTATAGTTGTCATTTGTGTGCGTGCCTTTTCTGAGTGACTGATACCATTTTAAAAATTTATTCCGAACAGCAACTGGAGAAGTAGGCAATTTTCTTTTTTTTTTTACGTAAGAGAAAAATGAAACTCTGAAAGGTGAAAACAACTTGACAAAGGATATAACACAGTTGGCACCTGAAAACTCTTATGCCTCATGTGTATTATTTGTCAAATAAGTAAAGGGGAAAAGAGAAGAGAGAGAAAGGAAGAAGGAAGAAGGGGAAGTTATGTGCATACATATCTCAGAAATTTTCAAATTCACTTTGCATAAGACTCCTCCTTTGCTTAAAATGTAGATTCTCGGGCAGATAGCTGCAGCTTTGAATTAAACAGGCCTAGGGCAACACCCAGACCTTCATTTTAAATGATTCTGATGCAGGTGTCCTAGGGACCACATGCTGAGAAACACTGAGAAGAAACACCCATTCTGGCAGAAACTGGATGATATATCCAGAACACATTTTCTCTTAAACCTCCTTAAAGGTTAGAATTAATTCCCATTTCTTTACATGGGAGAAAGAATCTTAGATGATGAGGAAATTGCAAATTCACAGGTCGAGTGATTGGAAAAATCAGAAGTCAACCTAGATCCATCTAACTCCAAATCTTAGGCTTTCCCCGCTGTGTTCTATGACTTCTGCGGGGGAACAAAAGGAATACATTTATTTGCTCAGTGACTGCTACTACTCAGCAGGGACACCATTGTACCAAGGAGTCTGGCTACGGCTAAAGTGTTAGTCCTAAAGTGTTAGTCGGCAACAGCTTCCGTGGGAGATGGCTGGGGCAGATGTCAGCGGTGTGTCTGTGTGTCGGTAAAAAGAGGGAGCAGAAATACTGCAGCACAGGTGAAGTCGAACAATTCAGGAGGTAGAAAGAAAGTAATGTGTTGCACATGCAATGGCTTTCATTTGCAGTTTAAAATTCAAATGAGAAATGTAACCATTATGTCAATGCTAGCTATTATATGAGCAGATGATATATTTTTAGATATGACAATAATTTACTTTGATGAGAAAGGAACAAAATTTTGGATTGAGTCTGTTTTCTTGTTTAAGCCTACATCTCTGGATTTATCTCCATTCTGCCTTTTTGTGTTGACTTCTTCTGTCTTTGATCCTTAACTCAAGCTGTTCTTACTGGGCCAGTCTTCTGTTTTTATCATCTTAAATCAGAATATGCTTGAAATCCATTTCCCTCTGGGAAATCACTCTGGTTAACTAAGCATCATCCTCTACTTGACACACTCTTATTATGCCCACCCAAATTTCACCTGTGTTTTCACATTTACTATAGGGAATATTTATTATTTATGCACCTATGCCTGGATTGTTTGGTCTATCCACGTAGCTGGATCATGGATAAATCTATAAAGAGACTGTCAGTTTCTGGAGGTGTCTAAATATTCCAGAAGGTAATTATAGAAACTCGATAACCTAATAAAATGTTGTGTACCATGAAAAGGTCCAAAGAGCACTTATTGAAGGAAATAATAGCCACAATTTTATAGGTCAATAATTCTGAAATGCTATCATTCACCTGTCATTTAATTGAGATTTTCTTCCTAAAAGAATATATTTTATTGACTTATAATACTAATAACTAGTAGAGTCTTACTAGTAGGTGTGGAGGAGAATAGTGTAAGATAAGGTCTTGAGAAAATTACATTCTTTTTGGGAAAACAAAAATCAAAACACATTTGCCATAATTTTAGGTCTCATGACCTTGAATCTGCAATCATAATAGAGAAAAGAGGGATCAATGTGGCTTCAGGAGTCATCTTGGATACAATGGGAACACAGCAGGCAGGATCTGATTGAGTATAAAGGAGAAGAAATTGATTCCAAAACAGGGAGAGACGAAGTATAGAGATATAGCCATGGGTGTCATTAGCCTAGGCAGGACTTGAGATCATAAGAGCACATAACAGGCAGAGTATATGTGGAGGGGAGTTTATGAAAGAAAATCAATGAGAAAATAAGGAATAGGAGAGAACAGTTACAGATCTCACAACAACAGATTCTGCCTAACAAAGGAAGAGACTATTGGGAACAAATGAAAAATGTTTTCTAGAGAGAAGGGACTTATAGGACATGTAAGAAATAATACAAAGAGCTTGTAATTAAAGAAGCTAAAAACAAGACAGGGTAACTATGGCAGAAAGTTCCCAGAAGAAGGAAGTAGGAAAAGGAGGTCAGATATCATGAGTGAGAAACATTTAGCAGGAAGAAAAATCTTTCAGGGGAAAAAAACATGAAGATACTAATGCAGGGAATTTTTGAGAAAAGTTGGAGGTATAAGAAGGAACTCACCCCAGAAGGCATCCATCATTTTCATTATTGGAGTGAGATCAGCTCCTGAAGAGGGAGAAAAGAAAGGGAGTGATGAGAATTCCTGGTCAACTCTGGTGATGAGTTTCAGGGCCTCAGTGCTGTCTTCATCATTTATGACTGCACTGTGGAACCTATATTAAAATTATTCATCTATAACAAGAGTTTAGGTGTGATAAAAAGAGACAGCCACAGCTTCTCCCTCAATATCATGAAGGGTAACTAATATAAAGTTTAGATATATTCAAAGGTCTAAAAAGAAATCTCACTTTTTCATTATTTTATAATTTTTTATATTTTAGGAGTTTTTGAAAACTTTTTAAAAATTTTTATTAATTTGGGTCGTTATTACACAAAAATCCCTGTGATCATCTGTAGATGTCCTCCAAGTCACTGAATTATATACTTTAAATGGGCGAATTCTATAGTATGCGAATTACATCTCAATAAAAGCTCTTAAAAAAGCAAAAAATATAGAGAAACTGTTTTGAAATGAAGAGGCAGTTGTGTCAGCAGCTTAGCTTGGTAGGGTTTGATAAATGACACACAAATTTTATAAGAAATGATATCAGAGAACTAATATTAAATTAATATTCAGAGTAACCCTATTTTAAATCATGGAGCAATCCCCAGTTTAAATGAATCTGTCTATAACCTTCCATATATCTGGAATCTGTTCAACTATACAGTGAGAAGTATCGGCAGGCATAAAGATAATTTCTGCATCTACGCTGAAAAACAGACTACTATAGACCATGCCAGTCTATCTCCCTCTCTTGCACATGAGGCAAACCATGGAGAATTTCGCTTGACTATCCTTGCTAGGAGTGTAGGAAAATCTACCTACAAAAAGGGGAGGGGGCGGATAACTAATTTTACATTGGAAGGACATATACTCTTATACCAATCTCGGGGAAATTAGTAGCAAATTTTTAAATAATCACTGGCCAACAAGGAATTGAATTTCTTAGTATTTTTTACCTTACTTAAAGGACTGCTTCATTATGTTTTATATGGAAAAATATCCAAGTTGCCACTATTTCAATAAAATGGGAGATAAAGAAGCCTGATTCAATCAAGGCTTCTCAAATCTCTACAGTTTCATGTGTTTGGAGTCAGTCATCAAACCTCTGGAAGCACAAAAATGTATTTCACTCACCCTCCTGGGCTGCTACTTTACCAATAAAGCTTCAATTATCACAAATTACAGTGGCAAGAAGTGACTTTATAAGAGAGGACTCCTTTACAAAAGAGTTTACTAACTTCAGGGTTTTCTTTTTGTTTGCCTTTGTTTTCCTGGATTGATATGAGGGTACAATTAGCTCCCATTGCTTGTGTTTGTGAGGTGAAGTATGAGATGTAAGTCAAGGTTTTTAATTTACCCACCTGGAAGTGACCTATGCAAAATGTTCTGACAGTCCACAGGCGACTTGAACATTCACCTTTTAAAAGATATTATAAGCTCCCCTGGATCCTAGATGAGGGAGGTATCTCCCTAGGGCAACTTTGGTATTTCATCCGAGGGCTGTTTTCATCTCTCAGTGCTAAAAATGCCATTTCTCACTGGCAGCACGTTTCCCCTCCTTTGTGCACACACATGATAATGAGGACTCATGTTGGGATGCACCGCCTGCCCCTGTCCAACGTTAGCACTCCACCTGATGCACGATACTAGGGAATGCTGTCTTGGAACGATTGATTAAGAATATTAAAACCAAAATTGTGCTCCCGTCCCCAGTCTTCTGGGGAAGGGGAACAGCTTGCCTCATTAAAGATTCAGATAGTGGCTAGTATTGCTTTGGAGCAGGATGACTAGTTTTGGAGTCTCTTATTTAGCCAAAATGCAAATTACAATCTCCCCAAAAAGCCTTGAGTCTGGGCAAAGAGTGCTGATCAAGAAAATAGAAAAGATAAACATATAACAGCAGACACTGTCACTCAAAAATCTCTACTCCTGTGAACCGTTCAGGCTGAACACAGCAGGCGGGAGTGCACAGCTCCGAAAGGCAAAGGGCAGTGCTGCAAGACTGGACCCGTCCCCTACAAGCTGCATCTTGATTCAAGACATTTAATCTCTCAGCATGATCTGAAAAGTGAAGACAGTGGAATTTCTTCCCAGGATTCCGGTAAATTTTAAGGAAGATAGTATACGTAAAGTGACTAGAGCAACTGCCTGGCACATACTTTGATATTTACAAAATATTAACTATGTCTTAATATGAATGTACTTCTGGGAATGGGGTTAAAAAGGAAAACAACTCTAAGCAGAGATTCTTTTTAATATAAAAGTCAGTTCACAGAAACAATTACTTATCTCCACATTACAATCTCTGAGATCCATCGTAAGTGACTCCTTTTAAAAATCTTATTGTAAAAAATTTAAAGCATGATAAAAGCAGAGAAAATAGCACAGTTCACTCCTAGTTTTGACAAATTACCATCTTGTGTTTCACCTATATTCCTGCCACCTCTCTTTTCTCTAGATTATTTTGAAGCAAATCCAAGAAATATCAATTTTGTCCCTAAGTATTTTAGTATGTCTCTAAAAGATGTATTTTTATAAAACATAAGCAAATAAAACTGTCATCACACTTTTAAAATTAATAGTAATTTCTTAATATCATCAAGTATCTATTAAAACTTCCCCAATGTTTCTATACATGTTGTTCCCCCAACTGTTCGTGGAGTCAGGATTTGAATAATGTCCAAATACTGAAACTGGTTGATATGTCTTTTAAGGCTATATTATGTTATAGTTCCTCTTCATCTCTTTTTTGTCTTTTGCAATTTATTTGGGAAAGGAACTAGGTTGTGGGTAGTTTAGAGGTCTCCAAAGGCTAGAGTTTGCAGACTACATCTGTATGGTATCTTTTAGTGCATTCTTTGTTTTTCTTTTCTTTTTGAAAAATGGTGGTCAGATCTAAAGGCTTGAACAGGCTGAGACCTAATGTACATCACACAACTTCCATCGGAAAGCACATGATACCTTCTTATGTCACATTAGCAGCTGCTTAGTAGTCATTACCTCAATCCCTTATAGCAAAATGGCAATATTCTAACTCTATTAGGTCATTAAATAAGAAATGTCTGATTTTGAATCAAAAGTTAATTTTATTATATCTCAAACAAGAAGCAGCACAATTAATCAAAGTATGCACCTAAACTATCTACACTGTTTTGCCATTCTAATGGTAGCTTACTTATTCCAGCAGTGAAGAAGCCTGGAGAGAAAGTGCCATTGAAATCGCAAAAGGCGTTTTTCACAGCTTGTTAAGAATTGAATATTTCTCCTTGCAAAATGTGGTCCAAAGGCTGGAAGAAGCAGTAATCAGTTGGTACAAGGTCTGGTGAATACCATGGATGACATAGAATACCCAGATCCAGCTTCTATAGTTTGAGCATCATAAATTGTGTAACATGTGGTTATGGGTTGTTTTGTGAAAGGACTGGTCTGTTTCTATCGGCCAATCTTAGCTGCTTAATCACAATAATCCTTATTTCTTCATCCAATTTGTTGCAGTAGATATCTCCTGTAATTGAATGACCAAGTTTCATGAAGCTGTAGTAGATAATATTAGCACTGGACCACCAAACAGACAACACTAGCTTTTTTTGATGAATATTCAGATTGGGAATATGTCTTGGCACTTCATCTTTACCCAACCATTGTGCTGAACTGTTGCTTTGTCAAAAAGGATCCATTTTTCATTACACACAACAGTACAGTATAGAAATGGTTCATCTATATGTCATGACAGCAAAATAAAAGGCAAGTTTCAAGATGATTTCTCTCCTGACCTTGTTTAATTCATATGGAGCCATCTGTTCAGCTTCTTTATAACCTTGCTTATTTGCTTTAAATGGTCCAATATTATTGGAATACTAATGTAAAAACTTGCTGCTAATTCATGTACAGGGTGAGATGGATTTGCTTCCACTACAGATTTCAGGTCATCATTATCTACCTGATCTCAGGTCACCCATGTGGCTCATTCTCAAGATCAAAATCACCAGAATAGAACTCCAACCATCCATGTTCTGTGAGTTCAGTAGACACATTCTTTCCAAACACATCACTGATATTTTGAGTTGGCTGCACTGCATTGGTTCCATGATGGAACTCATATTCAAAAATAAGACAAATTGTGACTTATCTATGGTTTACAAAAGTTGATTTTAAAAATTTGAAAGATAATCACAAGGCAAAACATGCATTTGAAAGAATAAGGATGGGGCAGTGCCTATGGCTCAAAGGAGTAGGGCACTGGCCCCATATACTGGAGGTCACGGGTTCAAACCCAGCCCCAGCCAAAAATTGCAAAAAAAAAAAAAAAAAGAATAAGGATGTACTTCCACAAATAAAAATAAAACAAGAAGTGTTCAAATGAAATGTCAGGGATATCAACTTCAAATTTAACACTTAAGGAAATCAGACATTACTTACTTGATAACCCATCATTTATTCTTCATTGATTAGCTAATATAATTCTATAAGGAAAAACCCTTTCCTTAATTCTGATTATCCTGAGTTTTAGTTCATATAGAAAAACCAGAAAAACTGTTTCATGTTTTCCCCTGTATTTATTTCAAAATACTAAGTTGATTCACTAGAACCATTCTCCACAGGTTATCTTTTTTAAAAAAGTATCATAATACACATGTATTTAAACATACCTGATATGTTTCAATTTATTAAAGATGTTATTCTAATTGATGATCAAATTGTTCTACACTTGGTCAGAGACTATTTAAATTGACACCTGAGTCTTTTGTCAGAAATCTATCAGCCTCTCCCAGGAATGCAACAATAGTTCAACACACATAAATCAAAATATGATTTATCAGATAAACACAAGCAAAAATAAAGAAAATATGATCATCTCAATAGATGCAGATAAAGCACTCTTTCACGATAAAAACTCTCAACAAACTAGGTATAGAGGGAACATTTCTCAGGATTATAAAAGCCATATATGATGAACCCACAGCCAACACCATACTGAATGGAGAAAAGTTGAAAGCATTCCCACTAAGAACTGGAACAAGACAAGGTGCCCACTGCCACTACTTCTAGTCAACATAGTGCTAGAAGTTCTAGACAAAGCAATCAGGCAAAAAAAGAAATAAAAATGTATTTAAATCAGGAAAGAGAAGATCACACTATTTCTTTGTGCTGACAATATTATCTTATATGTATAAAACCTCAAAGACTCCACCAAGAGACTCTTGAAATGGATAAATAAATTCAGCAAGATCTCAGGTTACAAAATCAACACACACAAATCAGTAGCATCCATATACACAAATAGCAGTCAAGATGAGAGTCAAATCAAACACTCACTACCATTCACAATAGCTACAAAGAAAAAATATCTAGGAGTATACTTAACCAAGGAGGTAAAATCTCTCTACAAAGAGAAATATAAAACACTGAAGGAAAAAACTTAGATAACACAAACAAATGGAAAAATATATTAGCCTCATGGATTAATTGAATTAACATTGTTAAAATGTCCACACTACCCAAAATGATTTACAAATTCAATGCAATCCCCATCAAAATGCCAAAATCATACTTCACAGATGTAGAAAAAATAATTCTATGCTTTGTTTGGAACGAGAAAAAAGCCTGAATAACCAAAGCAATCATAAGCAAAAAGAACAAATCTGGAAGCATCATATTACCAGACTTCAAACTATACTATAAGCCTACAGTAATCAAAACAGCATGGTATTGGCACAAAATTAGAGACAAAGACCAACGGAACCAAACAAATGATCCAGATATAAAACCATCCATATACATCTAACTGATCTTTGACAAAGCAGACAACAATATACATTGGGGAGGAGAAGTTCTATTCAACATATAGTGCTGGGGAAACTATATAGCCACATGCAGAAGATTGAAACAGGATCCAGATCTCTCAGCACTCACAAAAATCAATTCAAGATAGATAAAAACCTTCAAAGTAAGACACAAAACCATAAGACTTTTAGAAGAAATCTTGGAAAATCTCTTATAGGTATCCGTCTAGGCAAAGAATTTATGAAGAAGACTCCTATGGCAATCACAACAAAAATAAACAGAATTTGATTACATTAAAAAGCTTCTGCATAGCTGAAAAATAATCAACAGAACAAATAGACAACATACTGAATGGGAGAAAATACTGGCAAGCTAAGCTTCCTACATTTGATAAAGGGATAATAATGAGGATGGATCAGTGGTTCTCAACCTTCCTAATGCCGTGGCCCTTTAATACAGTTCCTGTGGGTTGTGACCCACAGGTTGAGAACTGCTGGGATAAACAAAGAAAAGAAAATCAGCAAGGAAAAAACAACCCCACTAAAAAGTGGGCAATTTTTTCTCCTATTCTGAAGGTTGTATCATTGCTTTATTGTGTTCTTAGCTGTGCGGGAACTTTTTAACTTGATCAGTACCCATTTATTTACTTATTTTTTTGTTGTTGAAACAGTTACCAGTGGGGGGTTCCCATCATCTCTTATCCGAGAAATGTAAATCAAACCACTTTGAGACATT
Source organism: Perodicticus potto (assembly GCA_963574655.1). NCBI lineage: Eukaryota > Metazoa > Chordata > Mammalia > Primates > Lorisidae > Perodicticus > Perodicticus potto. The sequence continues at coordinate 77,052 of CAUYRH010096251.1, forward strand.
ACCTAACCACAGTGAGACTAGCCCACATCATAAGGTCTCAAAGCCTCAGATGCTGGCATGGGTGCAGAGAAAGGGGTATACTCATGCACTGTTGGTGGGACTACAAACTAATATAGCCTTTATGGAAAGAAGTATGGAGATTCCCCAAAGAACTAATAGCAGACCTTCCATTTGATTCTGCAATCCTGTTCCTAGGATCTATCTAAAAGAAAAAAAAGTTTTATTTTAGCATAAGGACATTTGTGCTCAAATGTTTATAGCAGCTCAATTCACAATTGCAAAGATGTGGAAACAACCCAGTGCCTATCAACCCATGAATGGATTAATAAGCTATGGCATATGTATACCATGCAATATTATGAAACCATAAAAAATATGAAGATTTGGTATCTTTCATTTTACCTGGAAGGATTTGAAGAATATTCTCCTAAGTAAAGTACCACAAGATTGGAAAATCAAGCATTATATGTACTCAATACTAAGTTTAAACCAGTCTATTAATAACTACAGAACCACATGAGAGAAAAAGTTAAATTCAAGAAGGGGTGGGAGTTCTGTATGTTCCCACTTAATGGATACAATGTATGAGTATATGGCACACTTTCTGGGTGAAGGACTCAACTATATATTGGACTTTACCTTACAAAAACAAGCAATCTAACCTAATCGCATGCACCCTCATTTCGATCTGAATTTTCTTTTTAAAGTGGGTAAAAGACATGAACAAGAAGCTATATTTTCTATATTTTCAAAGGAAGATAGACAAATGTCCATTATATATGAAAAATGTTCAACATCACTAATTATCAGGAATTTATTTATTTATTCATTTATTTTGTAGAGATAAAGTCTCACTTTATCGCTCTTGGTAGAGTGCCGTGGCATCACACCGCTCACAGCAACCTCCAACTCCTGGGCTTAGGCCATTCTCCAGCCTCAGTCTCCCGAGTAGCTGGGACTGCAGGCGCCCACCACAATGCTTAGCTATTTTTCTGTTTTGCAGTTCAGCTGAGCTGGGTTTGAACCCGCCACCTTTGGTATATGGGGCCAGTACCCTACTTGATGAGCCACAGGCGCTGCCCCAATTATCAGGAATTTAAACTATAATGAAGTGTTGCCTTACTGCAGGTAGGATGGGTTTTATAAAAATGTCTAAAAATAATAGCTGCTGGCATGGATGCAGAGAGAAAGGAAGGCTTATACACTGTTGTTAGGACTGCAAATTAGTACAACTTCTATGGATAACAGTATGGAGAGTTCTCAAAGAACTAAAATAGACTTACTATTTGATCCAGCGATCCCACTACTGGGTATTTACCCAAAGAAAAAAATATCTCTATCAAAAAGATACCTGCATCTGAATATTTACTGCAACACAATTCACAATTGCAAAGATGTAGAGTTAACCCAAGTGCCCATCAAGTCATGAGCGTATTACCAAAATGTAATATGTGTATAGTTTAGAATATTATTCTCCCATGAAGACAGATGAATTAAAGCCTTTTGCAACAAATTGGATGGAAATAGAGACCATTATCCTAAGTGAAGCATCTAAAGAACAGAAAAACACCACAAGTACTCACTACTGAACTGGAACTAACTAATGAGCACACTTTTTCACATAGGGAAGTCAAAATGTAGGTAGAAATCAAGCAGGGGTGAGAGGGGAGGAGCAGATGGATGAAAACCTCCCTAATAGGTACAATGAACACTATCTGGGTGATGGGCACCTTATAACCCTGACTGAAGCATAACAACATTGATACTTGTAATCAAAATATTTGCACCCCATAATATTTTGCAATATTAATGAAAAAGTAATTTTAAAAAGAAACCTAATAGCCTCTGTATTTTCTTTGCTGTCTAACTCTTTTTCATTTCCTGTGATAGCCCTAGAATCAATCATTTTCCCAAGAATCCTAGTTCCTTTTATGGGGAAACATCATTTAGATACCACAGTTTGGTGGCTAGGGTGCTCGCTGTTACTCAATTACTCCTTGTTTTTAAGCCTTTTCAGTGGACAGAACTAGTAAATACTTTTTTAAAAAACAACACTCGTTTATGATGATACTGTCATTCAAATTCAGGACTATAAATTTTCTACTAACCTCACTCATCTTCTCTGATCTTCATCTTTATCTTCCTTCACCAATGCCCGATATTCCAGTTCTCAAGGATAGCATTTTAACTACTCATTTATTTGCTTGATTTCACAATACTAGTGTCAGGATCACCATGTAGTTACCAACACTAATAATATGCTCACTGCAAATAATTTAAGTTATTTTCCTATTTTTTGTTCCTAGATATAGTCAAATCACTAGTGTAAAGCTCTAAAAAGTTCTTTTCTAGGTTGTTATGCACCAATTTGTTACACAGTTAGGTTACTTGTTTCAGTTTGTTTTTGACTTTTAGAGATAGCTTTTTACATTTAATCTTCTTTTATAATTATTTAAAATGTTTATGTTGCTTGGGCTTTGTGGTGGGCCCCTGTAGTCCCAGCTGCTTGGAAGGTTGAGGCAAGAGAATCACTTAAGCCCAAGAGTTTGAGGATGCTGTGAGCTGTGACGCCAAAGCACTCTACCCAGGGCGACATCATGAGATTCTGTCTAAAAAAAAAAATAAAAAATCATGTCTACAAAAGAAGGTGTATTAAGGATATTCTAATTTGTCTACTTGCCGCTTCCTTCCTCTATAAAAATCACATTTTTTTTTTTTTTTTGTAACACAGAGTCTCACTTTATCACCCTCGGCAGAGTGCCGTGGCGTCACATAGCTCACAGCAACCTCCAACTCCTGGGCTTAGGAGATTCTCTTGCCTCAGTCTCCCAAGTAGCTGGGACTATAGGTGCCCACCACTAAAAATCACATTTTATATTTAGTGGATTAGCCATTTCATTTTTAATATAAGCAAATACACCCCCATCTCAGATGACTGATAACAGTGGTACACTATGCAGACGTTTATTTGTCTTGCTTATTTCTGCATTGTATAACTTTCCTCAAGTGCTATACTGAATTATTATACTAATAACTTTACAATTATATGATTATATACAATTCAGCAACATAGTCTAATGAACGTGTTCTACTTCATGTTTAAATACCCATCAATGATTTGTTGCAAAGGCATACATTAGGCCCTCATTTAAGATGTGCCAGTGTGTAAAGCGAACACTCGCAGTTTATTTCTGTTAAAAGTTGGCTGTGTCTGATAGAGTCACTGTTGTATCTTTTACATGAAAACCTGCCAAAAAATTAGTACATGAATTCTTCCCCCTCTTTAGGGGTTTCCAGGAACAAATATCTCATTAATTAAAAATTTGAAATATTTATATGAAAAAAGCTCTAGAATGCAAATAAAAGCTATTTTTCTTTTTACAGCCTCTTTCTTGTAGAAATTTCTAATAGAAATTTTACAGTGAAAAATTTGAAGTCAGAAGAACTGAACAGAAATGTGAGCTAAGCTGCTAACTAGCTGAGTGAATGACTTTAAGAACGTCATTTCACTTTGAGAACTTCAACTTTCTCATCAGGTAAGTGGCAATAATACTACCAATGCCAGAGTATTGTTCTGAGAAAAAAATCATTATTTCAAAGCAACAAATAAACCCCAAAGCACTCCACAAATGGAAAACATAATAAACAGGGAATTAAATGTTTGGTTTGCTAAATTCCGATCTTAAAGCTTTAATTTGTTTATTTAAAATGATGCAACATCGACTGTGAAGGAGAGCTTTGCAATCATCCAAGATGCAGTCTGGAGACTGAGTTTTTTTGTCTGAACAGAACTCAGTTATAAATATCTGTCTTTGGATTTGACTTTCAATTCTGAGATGAATCAAACATGCTTTAGAATTTTAATCTGATATCCAAGAGCTAAAACTCTGAAAGCAGATAAAACATTTTGGGAAAAAAAGGCAACCTGCTAATCTCAAGTGACTTTTAATTCTAACACTGATTATTCAATACAGAAAATACATCTCCCAATAAAAGCCCATTTCTGAAAATTTATCTCCAAAGCTTTTACATAATCTACGCTGGAGAGAAAATGTATCTATATTTTATGTTAGGAGAAAATAAAACACTTAAACTAATCATTTTTTCTCTTGAAACTTTTTACACAGGCATAAACTGTGTTAAAGAAAGAATATTATACAACATAACCTTTGAATGTGGTTCTGCAAATAATAAAGCAATATGAATATGAGATTTACAATGCTGCATTAAAAATCAACTATCTTCATAGCTTCCCTTTTTGGACATTACAAATCACAGCCATTAAAATCACTCATTCCTGCCAATGAACTCTGAATATGATTTTTGTTTGAAAAATAAAGAAGATTAATCATCAGAGAAATGCAAATCAAAATTACTTTGAGATCTCACCTAACTCTAGTAAGATTGGCCCACATCACAAAGTCCCAAAACTGCAGATGCTGTTGGCATGGATGTGGAGAGAAGGGAACACTTCTACACTGTTGG
>CAUYRH010096254.1:0-37945 GCA_963574655.1 Perodicticus potto
GCACCTGTGGCTCAACGGGCTAAGGCACCAGCCACATACACCTGAGCTCGTGGGTCTGAATCCAGCCCAGGCCCGCCAAACAACAATGACGGCTGTAACCAAAAAATGGCTGGGCGTTGTGGCGGGCGCCTGTAGTCCCAGTTACTTGGGAGGCTGAGGCAAGAGACTCACTTGAGCCCAGGAATTGGAGGTTGCTGTGAGCTGTGATGCCACAGCACTCTATCCAGGGTGCAGCTTGAGGCTCTGTCTCAAAAAAAATAAAAATAAAAAATAAATAAATAAATAAATAAATGTTACCTTACCGTACTTTCACACTTCTAATTATCAGCATAACAAAAACAATAACATCAAACTGGTGACAGAGAGAGGGCAAAAGGCCTTTTGTAGTGGGTCTGAGAGTAGAAGCTCCCACTCTCCCACCCCTATGATAGAACAAGTCGCAGCTATTCTTTGAGCTCACAGGGAGATGGACAGACAAGAAGAGCATCCCTAAGATAATGAACAAGAATCAGGCTGTGAAGCTGCTCCTTTTGTGCAGGTGATATTCAAGGCTGTTATTGCCTCAACTGGGTAGATGATGCAAACTCTCATAACAAAGATTCCCAGATCTGAGTCTCCTGTGTCGGCCCCTCTCTCCCAGTCCTGTATTCCCTATCTTACGTGGGAGCCTCTCTCCCCAGCCTGTCTTCTCTGGACTTTGGGTCTTCCTTTCTTGGCAGGTGTGCTTTAGTCATCAGTGTGGAGCTTATTTTCTCTTTAGTTCCCAGCTTACATGTAAAATTTTACTTAATATTCATTTGGAGTCACAAAATGTAGTTAGGAAAGCATCAGTGGTTTCTCTCCAAGCACCTGTATCTCATACCCACATTGCCTAAACTGAGTCAGCACTCTTGTGCAGAATTACCTGCAGATAAGTTACTTCCAAATACATCATGTTAGAAACCTGGTCATTTTGCAAACTGGGGGTGCTGTGTTACTATTTCATGCCTCCAGTGATAGTGGGAACACCATCAAAACTGAGCCAAGTGTTGAAAGACAATGAAATGTGAACTGGAAGATTAAAAATCACCTTGCAATACAACAGTCAAGTTTCTTGGATGTTAAATGCCAACTGGAGTCAGAAAGACTGTTTGTTTTCATTACAAACCGGGTGCCAGAGCCCCAGGTAAGCAGTCCAGGCTGATAGTACCTTGATGTCAATGTATCAACACTCATTATCCCCCATGGGTGGCAGCAGGGGAACTCCAGTGACATTTTCTTCTTTCTGTGAGAAAGGATGTCAACATGGCTTCTCCTGACACAGAAAAGTGAGCTACGGGCATCAGAAATTTGAAAAGAAATAATGGAAAAAAGTATCCTTTAGCTTTCATTGTAATAGCATTTATAGGTTGCAGATAATTCAATCTAGGCATTAAACCCAGGAAGTCATTAGAACTGGAAGAACTTTGCTAGGTTCCACATTCATCTTTTTATAACCAAGAAGGATTGTACCAAACCACAACTGATGAAGGATGGGCGAAACAATGACGGTGACTCCTTTTGGTTTAAGTGGCCAGACGTGATGGGGTGGAGGGGCTAAACTTTCCACTCAATTGTGCTTTTTAAAGAAATCCTATTATTCAAATAGTTAAGCAGGGGTATTTAAAGTTTGCATCATTGACTGAGAAGAGTGTCCAGAATAAACTTTTGGTTGCAGAGGCAGATATGAAAAATACAGAAGTGAGATTCGCACAAAGCCGATCTGGAAGACCAGAAGGCCAGCTATTTTAAGGGGGGGTCCTGATACGGCTTTCACCAGCCAAGAAGCAGATTCGGAGTCGGCAAGCTGGAGCCAGAACCTAAAGGGTCAGTCAGACCAGGAAGTAACAGGCAGACCAAACAAATGGACCAAAGTTTGACTTGAATGCAGCGAGTTGAACAAGTGGGCTGAATTAGCACCTGAGGTTAGGGAAACCAAGGAGATGGGTGGAGGGCGGATAGGTCCAGGGATTATTGCCCAAGTCTCAGCACAGAACGGCAAGTTCCGCACTGCCAGTTTATCCGCTGATGGCTGATCAAAGAGAACACTTGCTATTTTTGTTCTCCAGTGGGACGCATTTTGCCTGAGCACATAGGCCATTTGCCACCTGGAGCGTGTGCACCTGCTCTCGCGGCCTGAGCGCTCTGCGCTTTAGCAGACACCAGCTTCTGCTTGCTCAGCGCGCTGCGGGAGGGCTGTTTCGTCTGCTTGAAGATCCTAACCCTTCTTATGTTCCTGGAACGCTCATCCTTTAAGACTCAGGTCAGGAGTTACTTTCTGAGCACCCTCAGGCACCCACCACACACACACAATCACAGCCACACACGATGACTCAAACCGCACAATGTTAAGGGTCCTTTCCTTAATATTAGCAACTCAAGTCGAAAGGTGTGAGCAGTGGCGCCCAGGGCGGAGATGTTCAGGCCAGGTTTGTGCAAAGGGAGGGCGACACACCTGGGCAACGCAAAGGTGGCGTATTCACCCCTGGGGCAGTTAGAGACCCCTTTGTTACAGGTCATAGGGGGTGGGCAAATTCCTCACCTTGCCTGGAAAGTTAGGGTCCTTTGGCACCAAATGTCTAGGGGCGGGGCTAACCGTATCCTTTGCGTCTTTGTCTTAAGAGGAAAAGAGGGGGGTTCCTGTGTAGCTAACTTAGGCCCTCTGACACAAGTTGACATGTCTGTCCTGTTTCATGTATCATACAGTTCTAAACAGTACATTTTCCTTAGAATTACATTAAGACACTGCACGTTTCAAATGGGGTGAGGTCTAAAGTGGTTTGCAACTGCTTGACCCCTACTCGTCCTTGTTCTCCCGGCTCATAGACCCCAGAAATCCAGAAATGTCATAATTCTAGGACTGCGAGCCCATGGCAGTTCAAAATCTGTTATAGATGAGTAGAAGGAAACCGCAAACTACTGATAATTCCCAATGAATCAGAAAGATTTGTTTCCCATTCTTGTGGTAAAAAGAGACACCTCGGTCACAAAACTTAGCCATGATTTTTTTTTTTTCCTATTAAAGAAGAAGTGCTTGGCTTCTGACTGACTTCTTCTCTTCCTTTCTCTCCCTTTTTTATTTTGAGACAGAGTCTCTGACTGACTTCCGTTAACCTTAGCTCTTTACCCCGAGAAACTTTATTTCCAACATAACGCTTATTATCTCCTCGGCAACTATCTCAAATGGGATCAGATTTACCTCTCTTCTCTGGTTAAGATTATTATACCACTTTCTTGAAAAGAGAAGAAAGGTTTCCTTTTATAATCATAAGCTTAATTGCAATAGAACATGATCCTTTAAAAAGCAAACCTAAGTAAAAATGTTATTTTATAACAGGAGGCCCTCTGAGCTGATGTTTAATTATACACAGAGGGAACAACTAGCCAGCTAGGAAATAGCCATGAATTGGCCAAAAATGACCAATGCGTAGAGATGGACAATGAAAGAAGCAAGGGGCCTTAGTAATGGGTCTGTGAATCACCTAAGAAGCCGAGTCTTACCATTAATGTGGAATTTCAGTGTTTCAGCTAGAAAGAAAATGAATACATTGCATCCTCTCATTCCATTTAGGTTACCTTGAATGCCAGTTCCTTCTAGGCCTGAGGTAACACACCTTAAAAAGCAGAACAAGGTTTTACAGTTGTGGGACTGGAGAAGTCTGGTGCTCCATCTTCCAATTCATTACCGCATATTATCTATGGCTTTTGGGTAATTGAGCAAATAATGCCCTTGACAACCATTCCCCCTCTTTAACTCCAAGGCAAGGTAATTAATTAAGGCCAGAAGGGGGTTGTTAGGGGTTGTTAATGAATCACAATTGAGGGATTCATTTAGGAGAGCACTTTTAGAACCTATAAAAGTACAAGAACAAGAATGTTTGGGCGCTAATGTTCCTTGTCCTTCCTATCACTGCTCAGTCACCGAAGGGCACATTAAGTGTGGAACAGCTGGAGAATTTCCACGATACAGCCCTGCCTGATTATGCTTGTATAACTCTGAGTGGCTATTTATTTTCAAACCCCATGATAGTTTTTAGAGAAACTTTGAAACGTTTCTAGGACATATGCCTAATGTGTGGCATACAGCAAAATTAGATGATCTGGACAATTAACTGACTAACTAGGGTTCATTCGCCACCATGTCATGTAGTGTGAGTGTCACGCGCGCATAGTAAAAAATGATGTGGGCAGTCTCTACCCTAAAGAATTTATAATCTTGATGGGACCACATGGAAAGAACAAGGGGAGACCAATGTGACCTGATAGTATATAATTATGTGCTGCTGTGTGGTATAGACTGCAAATGCTAAAGAAGTTTAGAGAAGTGAGAGACAAATGTGTGGACAGTGTGAGCTGATCAGGCTTAAGAGACAGGGTGGAGGCCGGGCGCCGTGCCTCATGCCTGTAATCCCAGCACTCTGGGAGGCCGAAGCAGGTGGATTGCTTGAGCTCAGTAGTTCAAGACCAGCCTGAGCAAAAGCAAGACCCTCTACTAAAAATAGAAAAACTAGCCAAGCGTTGTGGCAGGTGCCTGTAGCTCCAGCTACTCAGGGGGCTGAGGCAAGAAGATCATTTCAACCCAAGAGTTTGAGGCTGCTGTGAGCTGTGACACCACGGCACTGTACCCAGGGCAACACGGTAAGACTCTGTCTCCAAAAAAAAAAAAGAAAGAGAAAGACAGAAGAGGTGGAATCTAAGCTGGGCCTTCAAAACAAGCAAGAAGGAGCTGGGAGCTGCACCAATAAAGGCGAGAGTTCCAGTCTTGATTCCCTAGAAAAGAGTTTCATACTGGGGTCTGCTCTATTCTCCTTCTTTCCTCTTCTGTTCCTTTTCTTTTCCTTTTTCTTTTCTTCCTCCTCCTTCTTATTCTGAAGTTTAAAGAGACCAAGATCCTTGATTCTTCCAACACACACACACACACACACACACACACACCAGCAGATAGACCCAGTAGCTCACCAGGTCTTTGAAGACAGAACACAGGACTAGACTTAGCCAAGTAAGATTGCATAATTTGAGTCTGGTGTGCAATGCCTTCTTACTAGGGCCAAAAAGTTTAGCTAGGTAACGTAGGGACAGGTTATAAAATGCCTGAGTATCAGACGGATGAGTTCAGGCAGATGATGCAATAGACAAGGAGCCTCTGCAGGGAAGTACTTCACTGAGGAGGGGCTGGAAATAACTATTTTAATAACTCCTAAGATGTATTAACAGACTACCATATGTCAGGTTCTGCTGAGTGTCTCAGATACAGATTCTCATCTAAGGCTCACAACAACTCTCTAGGGTAGTAATACAATTTATTTCTATTTAAAGATGAAGAAGCAGTCTTAGAGAAATTAGCTACTCTTGCCCAAGGCAGGCAGTAGGACTAGAATTCCAAAACCTGGACTCCCGAGAATGATACTATGTGCTCTCCCCTATAAAGCTGGCCTATGGTCTTCATACCTTTTGCTGAAATAAAGGTTTTCTACTGAGGGTGGTGTTGGTTTTCTGCTGGGCATGGTTTTGCCCTGCAGAGACATTTGGCAATGTCTAGAGACACTTCTGGTTGTTACAATGGGTGGGAAGTGCTGCTGGCATTTGTGAATAGAAACCAGGGGTGCTGACGAACATACACTAATGCACAGAGACAGGCAACCTTCCACAGCAAAGAATTATCCAGCCCGAATGTCTATAGTGGCAAAGTTGAAAAGCCCTGCCCTAAAAGAATTTTGAAAAATTATGATCCCTTCACTCATATAGATAGGTTGACATATTTGTTTAAATATTCCATCATAAGTTTAAACAGTGGCAAAGAATGTAATTTCTGGCATAGCACTAATACTAATATTTAAAAGTAAAGAAATTTAGGCCAGGCGCGGTGGCTCATGCATGTAATCCTAGCACTCTGGGAGGCCGAGGTGGGAGGGTCCCTTGAGCTCAGCAGTTTGAGACCAGACTGAACAAGAGCAAGACCCCTTCTCTACTAAAAATAGCAAAACTGACCAGGCAATGTAGCACATGCCTATAACCCTAGCTACTCAGGAGGCTGAGGCAAGAGGATCACTCGAGCCCAAGAGTTTGAGGTTTCTGTGAGCTATGATGATGCCAAGGCACTCTACCCAGGGCAACAGAGACTCTGTCTCAAAAAAAAGTAAATAAATTTAAAAAGAAAACAGTCGCATCATTCTTTTAAATGTATTCACTGATATTAAAACATCATAACAAATCTATATCTAACATTATTCTTTTAAAAAGATACATAAAGAAAGTATATTTCATTCTACTGTCTCCATGGAATATTCCAATAGTTCAGTGTAATGTGTTTTATGCTTATAAGTTTTATTAATTTTTTGCTTTTATTATTAAATCATAAATGTGTACATGTATAGGGTACAATGTGCTGATTTGATATACAACGTGGAATGCTTAAATCAAACTGATGAACACAGCCGTTATCTCACTTGCTAATTTGTTGTGGTAAGACATTTATACTATATTCTTAGGAGTTTTGAAATGTACCATTGCATTGTGCACAATAGGTGAGGTCCCACTAAATACCCTCCCTCCTCCCGCCCTCCCCCTTCCTCTCCCCTCCTTCTTTCTGGACTATAGTTATGTTTTATCATTCAAATGAATGTGTAGGTGATGATATATTAAGTCTTATTAATTATACAACCATTTTCTCTGCATCAAAGGAAACATACCGACAACATTTTAAAAGCATTTCCTGTGGACCTAAGGCTCTAAGTTTTTGGCTTCCAAACTATTCTCCCAGGTATGCCAGGGGCTCCTCTGTGAATTCACAGGTTTCTGCCGTATATTTTAAATTTCCCGTGTGTAGGAAACACAGCAAGAACTACCATTTGGAAATAGTTCACAGATTCAATGTTAGATTGCCCTATGTTCCTTTGCTGACATTCTATTTTTGCAAAGCTCATTTTTAGCAGTTGCTGTGATTAAATACCAAGCCTTGCACAAAAGTCAGCATGGAACAGGAAGTGAGGATGGTGCTGCCCAGTCTGATCCCTAGGTTTGAAAAGGGCATGTGGTTATGTAGGAATGAAATAAATATATTTTTTCTTCTACTTCATGTGTTTTACAGTTTTAAAAGGGCTACTGTGTTGTTCAGACCTAAATATTGATTAAGTTCTTTGAATCTAAGCACTTAATGAATGGAACTGATAATGATTTCTTTTGGTCTGGGGCACAATGGAAATATTACTGATTCACTAAGGGTTCAGTGACAGAGGAGTTTCAGAACCTCTGCTGTGTAAGTGTTAAAAAACAGTGCTCTGGATTGAGATATTATTGACTCTTAGTATGCAGTACGTCAAAATAATATCATTATGTTATAAATTTTGATGATTATTAAAGCTAAAAGGTAAAAACTTTGTAAATGTATCTCTACTGCATGGTCCTCCCTTCTCAGTCAGTCGTGTATCTGTGGATGGGCTCATCCATATATCCATAAATAAATACTACAAATGAACGTAAAATCGCATTCCTATTTCCATTTTAATATTATAGAATAAATACCGAGAGATCTTGTTCTTATTAAGTATCTGAAGAATTTTGTTATTAACAGCATCACTCCATTTTTGAACTCTTAAATTAAATGCCACCAGTCCCATAGTGCTGTAGCAATATAAGCTATTTTTAATGATCTATCAGCTCCATTAGGTACTATGTCAATTTTGTTAAAAGTAAGGAACTAGAAATCATTTGACTTCAAAAAGAATATATTACCAGATGATTACAGTCATTCACTTTCTCAGCTCCACAATTTCCAGTTGTCTCTTTGATGCTCTAGTGCTTTACAACCTAGTCCGTGCTGAGGGGAGGTGAGAGGTGTGATGTGCTTTCCTGTTGGCCTATTGCGGGAGGAAAGTGGAAGAGATAACCCTCTGTCTGCCATCCCCGGTTCTCGTGAAGACCCAGTTTAGGAAAGTGCACATGGACTTCAGTCTCCTTAAAACTAACTGCACCCACATAACCCTTGGAAAGCCTTTGCATAAAGGCTAGGCTCACACATGCTCTAAAGTGAAGACCACGGTCTAATCTTGGGGAGAAGGAACTTTTCCCCATGGCCAGAATACAGTCCTCACTCACACCCGGTTGGGTTCTGGGGTGAAGTGGTAAAACTTTTTTTGGCTCACTTCCTTTTTTCTCTCCTGGGTCCCAGATGATTATGACCTCTGAAGTTAGACTCTTGGGTTTAAATTCCAGTTTTCCCATTAAGTGATTTTTCTAAATTTGCAAAAGTTACTTAATTTTGTGTTTCAGTTTACTATTGTACAAAATGTCGTGATAATACTGTTTATCCCACAGGGTGATTGTGAGAGTTCAATAAATTGAGTCATATAAAGCCCTCAAAATAGGACCTGGCATATGATAAGTATTCAACTAATGTAAACTTTTACAGGGGTTCGACCATGCCCTTTAAAGAGATTCCTGCCCTCCATCCTGGGAGTTCTAGCTGGACCAGGGTAGCATCCAAGAGAAAGGAAGCCTCTGTGGTTTATTTAGCTTTAAGGAGAAGCTTTCTCTTTGGCTTCTAGTTTCTATAGCTGAAATCCAGGAGATAGAGACAGTAATGGAGCTAAATTGAAATAGACTCAGAGGAAGGGAGTCAAGGGACTAATCACTTGAGTTTCCTCTATTCTGGGCAAAATGAGCCTTCAAGAGTTTCTGGAAATTTGGAATCCATAACAAACAGTGGGCATGTGCTTGAGTTGGATGCGTTCCACATAAACTGGGACGTCTACCCTGGGCTGCTCAATCAAGCTGACAAGACAGGAGCTAAGGCTGCAGGCTAAAGTTTCTTCCCTCTATTTGTAGCATTATGTACATTTGCATTCTTATAACATTCTGCATCTTCTCATTAACTCAACATAGCAGCCTGTTCAGGTTTCGTTTCTTTTTCTTAGAATAGTTTGCTTTTGGCTTCTGCCTAGTTAACGCCTAGCATTTATACAAAGTTTGCATTAGTCTGATCTGTTGAAGCTAGACTTGGGGGGGGGGGGGCAGACAAGAAGGTGAGTTAAACTAGGAAATCCATGGAATTATGTCACCAAGGGTTCCCAAGGAGAAGGATTTGTTAATATCTCTAAATGGGGGCCAAAGATTGTATTGACAGGGTAACCCATTTTCATTTGCTATTTGCCCTACTGCTTTTCTTGGTAAATAGGTGGTTAGAATAGGGGCAAAGAATTGAACCTGGGAAGGGGATAGAAATTTTTGCAATCAGAGACGGACTTTTGTGACTTACATGACCTTGCATCAAAATGCCTTCCTTAAAAAGTAAGGAGAGAGAGGTTCATGCTTTGCTCCCAAACTGCAGAAATCAGTAAAACTTAAGATTTGAAAGATTATCCTGTTTTTGTCTTCCTTATGTGACTCCCAGAAGCCATGCTAATCAACAATGGAAACTGCTCCCAAACCTGTCATAGTTTGGAAGGTCAGTGGGAGAGAAGTGACAACTGTGGTGGGTAATGAGACAAAGGTCAAGGATTTGGAGGTTTTGTCTTCAGTTATCTTTACCATGATTAAATGATAATTCTGTAAGAATCACTGATTACTGCAAATCCTGATGGAAAGGGGGCTTTAGGAGAACCAGCCTGGAAGATACATGCAGTGTGGCTCAGAGGAATCATGACCGAATAGGTGCCAGCTTGTGAGAATGGGCACCTGGATGAGACCTGGTAAGTGTGCATATTATTGGTTTTAACTCCAATGCACAGTGACACAGTGTTATGAAGCTACCTGTAAATTCAAAGTAAATATAATAGTGACCAGGAGGTTTTGCATTCATTCTTTAGACAAATAACTGTCAATACACTCCAGCCAAAGAACGTCAGAAAGACACTTGCAGTTGAACAAGTTGAGTTCATTACTCAATGTAGTGAGAGACAACACACACCATGGAAAGACGTAGGGCATCTCAGTAAGAGAGTGTTAGAAGGAACCTTCTGTGAGCTTTGAGGATGGTCTAAAGAAGCAGGAGACTCATGATAGACTGATGCTGTGAGTGCAGGGTAGATCTCGGTAAGTCCGATTCCTGGAGAGAAGAGATTGGATATCTCGATAAGTCCTATCCCTGGAGAGAAGAGACTAAAATGACCAGGAAATTAGAATTAGTAAAGAATTAGTGGTCACTTGTTTGGCTGAGAGAGGGGTGTTTGGTATCTTATGGTTGGCACAGTGACCTTGTTTTGTCTGTGCTTAGACAGAAAAATGAAATGGCCTTGTTTATCTTGACGTCAGAGTAACTTTGTCAGAAGTCAGTATTTTGTGAAATTGTTTATATCTAATAGGAGAATAACAGAGAAAAACAGAATACCCTGGAGAGCACCAGGGCAGCTTGTGACTGTCAGGGGCACTCCTTCTCACTCCCAGCTCAGTATTTTAGGCCTGATCTAGCTACACCTCTGGACTGTGTTGGAAGCCCAAGGTTCTGACACAGCACCTGTTTGAAGAGCCAAGTTAGACATCACACACCGCAGGGCTAGGCGGACACCAGACAAGTTGCAGACAGCTGAAGCAGGCGGCCCACTCTTGTGACAGGCAGAAAGGTTAGTGAGCACGTTTGAGCTAAGGCACTTACAGATCAGGGGATCTTTGGTGTGTGGCTCCAGCAGGGACTGTCCCCTAGGTCTTCAACCCAATGTTATTCTGGCTGTCTCAGGTTTTGTCCTGTTCCCACAGTAGAAAATTCTGGACATTAAAAAGCCTGAAACATCTGTTTGACTTCTGACCCTTTGGTGTGAAGAATCAATCCTCTTATCCCGTCAAGATAGCTAAGTCTTTATCAACTTCTAGAAGATTAAGACGGAAAAGCATCATATAGATGTTCCATTACTATTATAATATTGCCTGCCAATTGTTTGGGTGCAGTAGATTTACAAAGATCTTTACTACGTTAAGTGAAAAAAAAATGTCCCTCCTGTAATGTTAACACATGGGTCCTTGGAGCTGCACTGTCTGCTGTGACTTCCTTGTGGCAGCCCTGCGAACATTGGAAGTTAGCTTTTACATCCCTGGGGAGGTAGCATCTCCCCACAGGGCCTGGAGAGGTGCTTGGATTGCTTCCCAGGGCTGAGGCACCTTGAGGTAGAGGCACAAAACTCCTGTTGGACTTTTCCTGTCCACAGGGAGACTGCCATCCTTTGAGCAGGGATGGAGGCTCTGCTGCCTCCATTCATGATACAGCCAGAAGATATTGCAAAATTCTTTAAAAAAGAAATCAACTTCTGCTCTGAAGTTTTTCTAAACCTAACTGAAAAACAGACTGTCTCCCTGCTGCCTCCACTACTAGAACCAATCCATTCATTTCAGCAGGACACCAGCAAGGAAGAGCAGGCCTGGTGTCAGCCATGGTGCAATTTGAGAAAAGCTGGGTTTGCCTGAGCGGTAGAGCTGCTGCACCCTTGGGTTTGCCATGGAAGGTGCCAGATGTGCTGTGCTCCAGGAATAGGGAGTGAGGCTAGAGCAGGCATGTGAGCTCAGCCCCTGGGTTTCCAGCTTCACCAGCACATGCACACTGTCTGTTCACTACAGATCCAGGTACCGTAGCAAAAGGGCCTAGAAGCCTAATTACAACAGGGATCAGCATTAGGTCAGCCAATTCCCCCAAACCATATGTCCCATAGTCCCAGGGACTTTTTGTGGTGCCTTGTATAGATAATAATTTATTGAATTTATTCTATTAGTTGGTGCTGTGCTAAATACATCTTTAAGTCACATAACATCCTCATGAAATGGGCTCTATTTGATATCCATTTAGGAGATTAGGATGGTAAAGCAACTTGTCTAGTAAGTAGTAGAGCCAGAGAGAACATATTATGACAGTCAGGTTCACAGAGTCAGTTCCATTTGTTAGCTGTGCTTTCGTGACATAGAGATGAGAAAGCAGAAGGCTGTGGGACTGTGAAGGCTCTCACCCCCAAAAAGAATGGGGTAGTTATAGACTGGATTTTTGAAAAAATTATTTCAGAGGGGTATAATTTTTTTTTTTTTTTTGAGACGGAGTGTCACTATGTCACCCTTGGTAGAGTGCCGTGGTGTCACAGCTCACAGCAACCTAAAACTCTGGGGCTTAAGCGATTCTCTTGCCTCAGCCTCCCAAGTAGCTGGGACTACAGGCACCTACCACAATGCCGGGCTATTTTTGGTTGCAGTTGTCATTGTTGGTTAGCAGGCCCGGCCAGCCTTAGTGTATATGGCCAGAGCCCTACTCACTGAGCTACGGGCACTGAGCCAGGGGTATAATTACTGCAGCAACAAAATTTATGGTATTCAGAAAAATACCCCCAGGTTTATGTGGACCCCTCGTTTCCTTTTCAGGATGATCTCTTGAAATATGAATCTTGAGTGTCAGGTGCACATGGTGAAGGAAGACGGAGCCATTGCAGGTGAGCATTTTTGCTTCAGCTCGAGGAAGGGATTGGGAAAGGAAGGAAAGAATAAAAGAAAAACCCAAGGAAGGGCAAAAGAGAATAGAAACAGAAAAATAATAGGGAGTATCCTGGACTTATCCTTAGCCCTGAAAAGTAGAAGAGGAAAATTAAAGTTATTCTCCCTGTCTTAGTCCATTCTGTGCTGTTACAGTGTACCATGGGCTGGAAAATGCATGATGAACAGAAATTTATTGGCTAATGTTTCTGGAAGTTGGAAATTCTAAGATCAAGGAGCTGGCATCTGGTGAGGGTGGCTTTCTTGCCACATTATCCCATGATGAAAGGGCAAAGAGGGAGGGGGGAGCAGTGGGCTGAACTCACCCTTGCATAAGGAAACCATTCCTTCAATAGTGATATTAATCCACTCATGAGAGCAGAGCCGTTTCAGCCTAATCACCTCTCAGTAGGCCTCACCTCCCAGCACTATTGCAACAGGAATTAAATTTCCAACATAGGCTTTTTGGAAGACACATTTAAAGCATAGCATTTCCCATTATAAAAGAACAAAGAGCCTCCACAGTCAATAGCACCAACCTTGGTTATAGACTATACAGCTTCCAGAATCTAGCTCCATTTCATGTTGTATTATGTTAGGGAACTGCTTTTAAACTCACCTTTGAAGTATTGATTTGGGGGCAGTGTCAAATACTGGAAAACCATGAGTTTGGAAACAAGATTGCCCTAAGTTCAAATTCCAGGTCTGCCAGTTTTTAGCTTCATGAAATTGTACAAGTGATTTAATTTCTCTGAGCCTTACTTTCCTCATCTATAAAGTAAGGAAAATAATACCTATATCATAGGATTATAAAGATTACATGGGATAATGTGTCTGAAACACCTTGCACAGTACTGCTAGCCCATCATCCACGTCTTCCTTCTCTTTCTTTAAGCTTATCTCAGTGCTCACATTATCTAAAGTATATCCATAAAATTAGCATCTTATATAGGCCCACACATTAAAAGAGCAAAAGAAAATGTCTATATTTATCTGCTGTTTATTTTGAATTTGGAAGTGTCTTGAAATACACACATCTATTTCTCTCTATCTGTATGTTTATTTGCTAACAACTTAGCCCAATAAGTTTTGCTTTCTCGATCTTAAGATCCAGAAGACAGTAAGTGGTATTACTAAAGGATAATGTTGCAGAGCTAATGAGGAAAACTAAAGTGATTTGATTTACTTAGTCAAGGAAAGCTGGCTGACGGGGAAACTTAGTTCAGACAAGCACAGGGTCACTTTATTAGAGATAGTACTTTGCAGTATGATAAGTGGGATAAAGGATATAGGCTCTGGAGTCAGGCCAGGTTCAAATTTTGCCTCTGCCATTTACCAGGCATGTGACATTGAGTGAGTTACCAAAATCCCTGGAACTTCAGTTTCTGATCTGTGAAATGGGAAAACATAACACCTGCTGTGGAGGGTTGGAGGGAGAATTTAAAGTGGTGGTTGTCTATACAGGGCTTAGCAGAGCAGCAGCCCATACTAGATATTCAGTAACATTTCAGTAAGATAATTATTAGCACTACCATCCAACGTGATGAAGGCAACCTGCCATTAGGCAAACACACATAACCAGCAATCAATAGACTACTCTACTCTTAGCTATGGGATATTGGACCAGTCACCTTCACCACCCTTTACCCCAGTTCCCAACCGAAATAATTCTAAGAGATGACTGCCCTGTTTATTTTATGGTTATTACACTTAATATATACTCTCAGGAAATAATATGGGCAAATATTTTTGAAAAACACCAAGTGAGTCACAGATGCAAGAGATGAATATGAAATGATGGGCTAGTGCAAAGGTGTAGGCATGTCATCTAAATATGTATTTTAGGGATTCAACTTCAAACGTGCAGCAGGAAGATGATATATTACTCTTCTCTCCACAAATCTCTCTCTCCCTCCCTCCCTCCACAGTTAGGCCAGAACCATCTATGGTCCTCACAGATGATATGTTCAGGTCATACAGAAGAGGCGTTTACTGTTTCCATTTAAAACATTTCAAAATCTGACCTGCCACGTCTTCCCCTCTCAATGTTGACTACTATTTCTTGGTTTTTCTCCATTATTGTTAGAGGCACTACACTTCTCCCGGGCTCCCGGAAGCCTTGGATTTATTTTTTATTTTTATTTTTTCTTCCTTCAATATACTTTTCCAGAGTTGGCTTTTTTGCCACATCTATTACTATTTTCAGGCCCTTTGCCACTCACCCGCAAATTACTATACCGTCCTCCAAGGGTTCAATCTTGAATTCTTGTTCTGGGCCATACTACAAATCAATTCCTTGAGCAATTTCCTTTGAAAATCAATTTGGCATGATATTCACCCACCCAGGAACTCTCAGCGGCACTTCGTTAGAAATCCTTTAGCTTGTTATTCTTAAGTTCCTCATCAGGCAGGCCACTGCCCTCTCCACTTTCAAGTCTCATCTCAGCTCTAACACAAAGCCGCCTGGTTAGTGAAAAGGGATACTAAAAAAATGGGGCTCAAGGGGGGTGGGAGGAAAACCTGGCCTGCTGAACCAGGAAGTCTAGAAAGCCCATAAGTAATGACCAATAGAAAGAGACCATCAATGACCAATAGGAAAAGGAAATACTGCCTGGGGGTACCGAGAGACCAATGAAAGACTTGCAGCCAAATGGAGAGTATTTACACACCTCTGCAGGCCTTTGGGTCCCTGTCTCTCTCACCTTTTCTCCTTCATGAGAGGGACCCTTTTCCAACTGGGAAAGTGCTCTAAGCTTTCTCTTTGTTTTTCCTAAATAAAATTGCTCTCTGTTACACTGAAACTTGTGGAAGTTACTCTCTGTTCAAACTGCCTGTGCTGCTCCAATTTTATTTCAAATTTCCATTCATTTTTACTTCCAATTACTGCCCTGCCTCAGTTGAACTTTCTAGATCAGGCAAACAATCAAACCAGGTCACCCGGGTTTGGGGAACTAGAACCTCTGACCAACAGTCAGACTAGAGCCAGTCTCTGAACTGTCCCCTGTCTGTGGCCTGTTTGCTTCTGCCTCAGTGCCTTTCCCCGATTGTGAAGTATTTCTCCTATACCTCCCTCCTAACGAGTCTATATCCCACATTTCTTTCAAAGCTCAGCTTAAGAATCAGTTTATTCAAGAAGCCCTCTCCCATTTTTCCCAATATGTGGCTTTCCTTCATTTTTCACATTCCTTGCACTTAGCTTTGCAGTGCTCTCATGTAGTGACATATGGAGAACTGTAATTATTCTCCAGTGTGCTAGGGACACGATACACAGTTAATAGACACTTCTTGACTTGACTCCATGTCTTGTCTCTTCCATTCAACTGTAATTTCCTTTAGAGGGATGCTTATGTCTATAGAACCTAGTGCAGGGCTCTGTCAGCAGTAGGAACTTAATTTAACATTTAAAATGAATGCATGAATGATATGTAGAAATAGCAGGACTTTGAGGGCCTGGAGTCTCTCTTCTCCCTGGGGTTTTTCAGATCCATCTGCCTCCTGTTTTTAGTTCCCTTCCTGATGGGAAGCTGGAGGACAGACCAAGACTGGTGAGAATCAAAGGCAGCTTGCTTGTATAAAATGAGCCAACTGTGGAGCAAGTATGGAGTTCCCAGTAGTGCGCAAGGGTGATGCCAAGTCATCAGTTGGCCATTCTCCTAGGCATGTGCAGCTTAGTAGCTGTGAGTGTCTAGGGAGCCTCTGCTCCTGGCTCCTGTCCTTGATGAGAGAAACACAAAGCCACAAGAGGTACTTCTGTCCATTTCTGGGGTAGGCTTCTCTGTCCCCAGCTGCTTCCTGGCCCTCCATACTAAGCAGGTGAATGAAGCCTATAGAATCTGTGTATCCTCAAGTTGATAAAACTCCATTAATTTTAATTTCATAAATATCTATGAATTCAGCTTCTCTTCTCTTCTCCTTTCTCTTCTCTTCTCTTTCAGTCCAAACATGTCTTAGCGCATCATCTCTCATTTGTAATGCAGCAAGAAGCTCCAGCTGCCCAGCTATTCACCCCTCTCTGCTCCTGCTCCCTGTCCACATGGCCACCAAAGTCATCTATCTGGAAAACAAAACAAAGTCATTTAGTTATTACTACCTCTCCTGACTCTCACTACCCTTCGCGGGAGAGTTCTCTTGAGTGAGGTGGTTGCCCAAGGCTTCAAACAGTGGCCCTTTCCCTCTCCATTCCAACCTTGGTCCTTTCCCTCTCCATTCCAACCTTGGTCTTTTCCCTCTCCATTCTAACCTTGGTCCTTTCCCTCTCCATTCTCCTCTTCCACCATATTTCTCAACACACCCAGTGCTGTCTCATTGAGCAGGAAAGACTAGTTCATGTGGGTATGAGAGGAAAGGATTCAGCTTTTTTTTCTCCAAGGTTCCTGAGATGAGTAGGCTGCCAACTAATCTGCTCCACAGGAACACAGAGGATTAACTGGGTGGTATCTAGCTCCAAAGTCCATGTTCCCTTTTTCTTTGTTATCTGTAATCCTATTAGTGATTAATAAGTATTTTAAGAAGTAAAAGTAATGAAAATAGGTAAAGGGTAATTGGGTGGGTAATAGAGAATTAGGGCATGAGAAACCACAACGATGATGTATATTGTTGTTATTGCAAACACCCATTTGCTGATCAAGAGAAGTAATAAAAACAATGCATTTGGAGTTTGGGGTCATAGCTATCTCTCCCATAAAGGGTGTTGGCTCCCTGGGCCCACTCTATAAATTCTACTCTATTTCCATTGTCTTTATTTTCCTCATTCCCTCATCACCGCGAGCCCTGGGGACACTCCCAGGTTGTGTGGGGGCTGGTTCCCTACATACAAGCTTCCCTCCCTGTTTGCCTGGCCCTCAGGAAGTCTTTGCCTCCATCCCTTCTCCAGTGGGTAAATCCCACTGATCCTTCAACACTCACTTCCAATGGCATTTCCTCACTGTATTCTTGTCCTATTCTTAGTCATTCCCTCCACTGGGATCCAGTGGCACTTTTTACACCTATATTAAATGCTGTTGTCAGAAACTTTGCAGAGTAGTTTCCCATTTACACATTGGTCTCTCTTATTACACTCTGTGTTCCGTGAGGACCACAACTCTATCTTCTGCCTGGAATAGAGCACAATGCCTGACATAGAGTAGATAAATAGGGGCCATTTGTCATTTTGTGGACTGTCTGCCATTTTACTCCTTTCTATACTTGGGGAAATTGTTTGCTTTATGAATCTTGGTGTGAGAAAGAGCACACCTTCTACTCAAGACATGAAAATACTGCAGTTTTACATCCCAGCTATGCAGGTAGGGCATAGTAGGTACATGACCTCAGCTTGATCATTCAGGGTGCCCTTGACACAGAGCTGCAAGGACAGCCCGGAGTGCACAGGGGGAGATTTCTAGGGCAGCAGCAGGGCAGTGAGAGGCACACTAAAGGGATGGTTTCCAGATTTCAGCAGAGATGGAAGCCATATCCTTCTGAGTTGGTATCACGGTGCATGGATTTGCCAGTGGTCCTGATGCACCTTAGTTTTCTTTACTCTTTCTTATTTCTGAGCCTTAGTCTCTAGCTTCTGGGTAATTCTGTGAGCTATTCAATATCCTTTCAGCTAATTCTTTTTCTAATTATATCTGCTTGATGTGTTGCTTACAACCCAGACTCCTTATTAACATTCGGTACTCAGTATTTGTTAAAAGAGCATGTGGATAGACAGGATAGTCCAAGATGTAACTATGATGGAAAATGTTGGATCCTTGTGGTATTCTTTTATCTTTTGGGATGTAGCTTATCCCCTGTTTCTGTGCCCTCACATTCCACTAGCCTCTGAGCAGCTACCTATGTTAGAAAAGATGTACTAAAGAGATTTACGCATTGTCACTATCTAGATGGAGAAAAATAATCACCATTCTCAAGAATATTTGTTTTTGAAAGAGGATAATTCTGTGGCTTAAGTGAATGACTCCACAGTAATAATATTTGGGGCACACATCTCAAATTAGGAAAGAGATATTTTACAGCAGAAAACCTTAGTGGTAAAATTTTACCCTACAGAATATGGGTAACTACCTATCTATTTGCAGGGTTGATTTCTGTGTGTGTGCGTGTAGGGCTTATTTGCATAGAAATGTGTTGGGAGTTTTTGATGTGTGTTTGAAGTATGGGACAGGTAGCCTGCACAGAATTGCCCAGTTGGGGATGGAGCAGATAAAAATGAGGGGTTACTGATGAATTGTATCAGAAAAAATTTCAGTCTTGACCTTTTAAGAAATTCATGTTTTCATAAGTCAGATGTCTCCTGTGACCATGCATACATGACTTGATAAGTTTTTATTGATGGAGGCAAGAGGCAAGAAGATAATTGGAGAGCAGTTCTTCTCTATCCACTCCCCAGCTTCCAATCTGCGGAAATAAGACATATTTTTGTTTGGGCATGGAGAGAGGATAAATCAAAGGCTAATACTGGTAAAGTTTATAGAGCATCCTCACATGAGCTCATATAATCCTTACAGCAATCCTGGGATGTAAGCACTAAGCCCTGTTTTGCAGATGAGGAAGGCGAGTCTTCCAGAAGTTAAGTGGCCTTTCCAGTGAAGTTCAAGGGCCATCTAAAGGGAGCCTTCCTCAGGGCATGTGCTCAAATTTGCTCCAATTAAACTTAGTAAGGAGATTGGAAAGAAGACTTCATGTCAGACTTGATGGTGAGCCTCAAGAGTCCTCAAGCACGGTGCTGCCAGGGTGGCAGCGTTTTTACCTTATCTTGGGTTGAGTTTTCTTGCTGCCAGTTGGCAAAAGGAGATGCATTTGGAAGTTCACCCAACATGTGTTAGCCCAGCCCACACAATCTGGCTTTATTTTCTACAGCTGGAACACCACTGCAGTGTGCTTCATTTCTTGTTGCCTGTAGTTCTAACACAGAAGTCAGCCTTAATCTGCCGACTCATTCTGATGAGATTGCTTTGGAAGTCACTCCAAAGTCACCAAGGCTAAATGGGATGTGGCTCTTAAGATAGAAATGCATTTCAGTTAATACCTCGCTGCACTGAAGCTAAGCCAGTGCCAGCCCTAATTCCTAAAGGAAAACAAATCCACAATAATCCATCTTCTAATTCTGTGCAGACTGGCACAACCCCAGATCTATCAGTTGGGAGTCCTCTTTCCTTCACACTGAGGCTTAGACAAACCCTTCACAAGGTTAAATTTGGGGTCAGGAAGTTGCACAGGTAAAACTGTGTGGCCTGAAATAATAGTAGTAGTTCCCAAGGTTTATCTGAAATAATATTTACTCTGGTAAGAGAAATAAGCTTTCTTTTTTTTTTTTTTTCAATGAAAAACCAACTTGAGTTGAGCAGCAAGCAAACTACAAAACCATTTTGCAGGTTGCAAGCAAGGCTTTGTTGGGTTAAAACTGGCTTTGTCTGATTTCTTTTTTGTCTGTATCCTTCATTTCCCCCACAGCCTCTCATTCACACTAAGCTTCAAAGGACTGGGAAGAGAGCCCACTGCTTCCTAGAAATATCCACATTTGAATGTCACAGTTTGACTGGAGCAAAGGAAATAGACATGGGGGAAAACAGACAAGGTGTAGGGGAAGCTCAGGGCGGGGCTAGGCAAGCTATGGCCGGCATGCCAAATCTGGCCTGCCACCTGCTCTTTACAGCCCATAAGCTGAGAATGGTGTTTACATTTGTAAATGGTTGGGAAAAAGTCAAAAGAAGAATTATGTCTTGTGATGAGAAAATTACATGAAATTCCAATTTCAGTGTCCAGAGTTTTATTGGAATGCAGTCGTGCTCCTCCTTCTGTGGCTGTTTCTGAACTTCAGTGGAAAAGTTAAATACAGTAGTTGCAACAGGGACTGTATGGTCCACAAAGGCTAACGTTATTTCCTGCCTGGCCCTTTACAGAAAATGTTTGTCACCCCTTTTAGAGTAAAATGCCTACTAAGCAAACAACTCCTAAGGGGAGAGCAGTTTTTAAGGGGAAAGATTTATCTTTTTAACAACAAATGTGTCTGAGTGAGCCAAACTTGAACTTCAGTTAGCATCTCTGTTGCCAGCCTTAAACAGTAGGCTAATCCCAGTGACAGGAGACCTTAAAATATTTCCCAGGGCAGTGGACCTCAAGGCATCATTTCCCCAAAACCTTTCTAGGGCAGGAAAAAGATGATCTCACCCAGGGCTGGGCACATGTGCAGTAGCTTTTGAGCAGTCTCCTCCGGCGTGGCCACTGCTACCTTGATTTAAAGGTGAGGACATAGCTCCTACCAGTTATGCCCAAATCCCCAAGAAAGAAAATGCCTTTAAGTTATCTTTGGCATAAAGTAGCTCTTTCCTATTTATTTAACCACCTATTAAATCATTTTTTCCTCAAACATTTGTTGAGCACCAACTATGTACTAGGTGCCAGATATTCAAAGAGGACTGAAATACAACCACAGCCCCTGCTTTTGAGGGGCTCGTATTTTAGCTGTGGAGAAACAGATAGTGGTTGAAAGTGACTGTTCCAACATAGGATGTAAGTTTTGTAATAAAGGCACAAGTGAAATGCCTGTGGGAGCTCAGAGAACACACAGAACTTGGGGTGCAAATGGTGGGAACCCATGTTTTGCTAGGTACTAAGTGATTTTACTGATGATCATTTCATAACCTCTAGAATTTTGGAGAAAGGAAACAGTGGTGACATTACATGGCACCTCAGGATGAATTTTGGTTTTCTGGGAGTCCCAAGCTCCTTCTCCTGTGTTAGTTTGACATAACAAAGTGCCACAGACTACTAGGTGGTTTAAGGGACAGAAATTGATTCTCTCACGTTTCTGGAGGCTGGAGGTCCGAGATCAAAGAGAGGGTGGGGGTTGGTTTCTCCTGAGGCCTCTCCCCTTGGTTTGTACATGGCCGTCTCTACAGGGTCTTCACGGGGTCCTCCCGCAGCCTGTGCCTGTGTCCTAACCTTCTAATCTTCTCTTCGTATCAGGACACTAGCCATATTGAGTTAGGGCCCACATTAATGAGCTCATTTCAACTTAATTACCTCTGTAAAGACATTATCTCCAAATAAAGTCACCTTCTGAGATACTTGGGTTTTAGATTTGCACATGTGAATTTTGATAGACATAACAAGCCCATAACACCCCCTTGGCCTTTGCCGACACTGCTCTTCCCCTCACAGCCTCCACTCTGCACCCCGCACTTTCCTAACTTCCTCACACTCTCCGGGCTCCACTGAGTCCTGAAGGCTCCCTCAGAGAACCTGCACTCCCTGCCTCCCTGCCCTGTCCTGCTTGTACCACTCCTCACACGGCACCATATCTGGCTTTAACTGTGGGAAAATCAG
The DNA here is from genome assembly GCA_963574655.1 of Perodicticus potto. Lineage (NCBI taxonomy): Eukaryota > Metazoa > Chordata > Mammalia > Primates > Lorisidae > Perodicticus > Perodicticus potto. Next base: position 21,763 of record CAUYRH010096254.1, read on the forward strand.
GGTGCTCCCCACCTCTTCTTCCTTCTTTAACCCCCTTTATTCTGCCCACTCTAAGGAGACTAAAATAACTCAGTTCAGTCTTTACTAGAATAATCAAGGGAAACCTATGTACGGGATTTTTTTTTAAAAGGTAAATCATGGCTTTCATATAAAATGAACACATGTCAAAGATTTTATTTCACTCCTTAATTAATGAGAAAACATGAAGATTTTACAGGAGAAAATTGAGGAGTCAAATATTTAAGTCCATTGGCATGCTGAAATGAAGGTGCTTAATAAGTGCACACCTGGCCGGTATGCTCAAGGCAATAATCGCTTGCATTCTGCCAGACACGGGTAACATCTTTAGGACAAGAATCATTTATATTACTATCAGTTTTCTACAGCTTTGACCTTAGTAGTTGCTTTCTAGGAAATGTGAATAGATGAAAATATAAATTGCAGTTATAAATTATAAATTATGATAAGATAAAGTAAAATGATTTTTAAAAAGTTAAGTATCAGTAATGCTGTAGGAAACTCTTCACTCAAGCTTTGATACAGTGTCAAGAGTGTTTCTGTCTTTGGGGAGTAAAATTCTCATGTGGCCTTGACATTTTTCCACCTTTGATCTAATCATTTTTCTTCTTGAGCCTATGGATGAGTAGTTGTAGGTAAAAACAGGGTATTTTTTTTTCTTTTCCTTTAAATTGTATAAGACACTAAAAACACAAGTCCACAGCACTTTGGTATCCAGCTAACAGAATGTTACATAAAGGGGGGGGGGCATTCTCTTCTACTTCACTGGTCAAGACTCAACAGCTCAGAGCACTGGGGGCAGTGTGTCCAGCTCAATGGGAGCTGTGACAGGAGAACTGGTTACTACAGAGCTACCAGGAAGGGGGGCAGTGGGGAGAAGCGCTGCATCAGACATCATTGTGAGTGTCTGTGAGGCTGAGAACAGCCCAACATACTTGGCCAAGAGGATGCTGCAAGGGGCTGAGGTCATGAAGTGTAACAGCTTACGGTAGATTTTACAGAAAAGGAATATGGGTAATAGTGTTGAAATGGTACCAATAGATCTAAGTAAAGTTGAAGATCTATATCCTTCCTGTTTATAGTGTTATGAAGATATTCATATCTTTTAATTTGTGTACCTTCTTGCTTCCTTCTCTTTACTACTGAGCAAGTTTGAGCAGGCCTATCTAGGGAGAATGGGAAGGAAACATGGTCATTAGCCTTCCGGCCAAGGCAGGACCAATTGGGTCAAAACTAACTTCCACCCTCTCAGCAGGGTGGGAACTGTCAGTCTAAGTCGGCTCAGACAGATTCCAAACACAAATGTCCGAGTCTAAATCTGAAGTTTCAACATGCCTTGTTCCCCCAAAAATCTACTAGTCCTATATTTCTCAAAATTGACCAACTTGTGAATATTTTATAAAGGAAAAAATAGTACTTACAGAATTCTAGCCATAATTAACACTTTTCCGTATCTAAGTATAAACATAAATACGCTTATGGCTCTTAGGTAAATATAAAGCTAAAACAAATTTGTATATTAAGTACAAGCAAAATGTAAGACTAATGAAAATTCTATTTATAAACACCAATTAAATATGATAAATAATGATTCACATAAGCAAAACTGCAATTTGGGGTATAGTACTAGAAAGGAGTAGCCTCTGGTATATTCTAAATTTAGTTTATTTTTATACTTTAAAATAAAAACATTAAAGCAGAGAATGTAGAAATTGCAAAATGTCATTAATCTACTAAACAAACACACGTATTTTTATTGACTTGGGAATAAAAAAATGCTTTATTACCTATTTATGGCTCTAGTCATTTTTTTTTTTTTTCGAAATTGAGTCTCACTCTATCACCCTGAGTAGAGTGCCATGGTGTCATCATAACTCACAGCAACCTCAAACTCCTGGGTTCATGAGATCCTCTTGCCTCTGCCTCCCAAGTAGCTGGGACTACAGGAGTGGGAACACCATGCCTGGCTAGTCTTTCTATTTTTAGTAGAGATGGGGTTTCACCCACTCAGGCTGGTCTTGAATGCCTGAGTTCAAGCAATCCGCCTGTGTTGGCCTCCCAGAGTGCTAATAGGATTACGGGCGTGAGCCACTATGCCTGGCCTGTCCAGTCATGGTTAATAGCCTATTGACTCCACGCAGGATATATACAACTGATCTAGGACAAGTATACACATCAATATGAATATTGTAGGATTGCTGTGCTATGTGCCATGTGATGACTCCATTCTCACATCTTACTCTCTAATCAAATTATTACCAAAGCTGTAGGGCAGCACTTCATAAAATCACTTATCATTTCTAGGATTTAAATATAAATACACAGACAAGCTCAGGTACTAAGGGCACCTAATTTTAAGGTAGGTAGTTACTCAGATAATCATAACAGTGTTAAACATAAATGACAACATAATATTTTCTTTTGGTTTGTACATGCATGCTTATTTGTATAGATTTATGGAGTACATATACAACTTTTTATGCATAAATGGTACAGTTATGCCAGGGCTTTCAGGGTATGCATCTCCTGACTAATGTACATTGCACTCATTAACTGATTTCTCATCATCCACTGCCTCACTCTTCTGAGTCCCCACTGTCTACCATTCCATGCTCTACAGTCCATGTGTATACATTTTTAGCCTCTACTTATGTGCAAGAATGTGTGATACTTTCTGTGCTGGGCTGTTTCACTTAAGATAATGGTCTCCAGTTCCATCCATGATGCTGCAAAGACATGATTTAATTTTTTGTGGATGAATAGTATTTCATTGTGTACCACGTTTTCTCATTCTTCTGTTGGACATTTAGGTTGATTTCGTATCTTGGCTACTGTGAACAGTGCTCCAATAAACGTAAGGGTGCCAGTTATCTTTGTGATATATTGATTTCTTTTCCTTTGTGTAGATACCAGTATTGGGATTGCTAGTTCAAATGGTAGTTTTATTTTTAGGCGAAATGACAGTATAATGTTGAAGATATTCAATAAAAGAAAACTCTTGGACCCTTGAGACCTATTTCCCTAGACATCTAGGGCCCTTCAAGTAGTGAATTGAGCTCCAAGGGGCAGTGGATGCTTCCTACTCTTCAGGCTTGAGTGTTACGCTTTCCATGTTCGTGAAACTCCAGTCCTATTATGTGAGTACCTAACCCTTGGGACATAAGAAGTAGATAATCTACTAATGATGATCATTTCCTGAGATATTGAAATCAGTTATTTCTTATTAACTTCTTCTACTTCTTCCCTTACTCTCAGAAGTCTTTTGGCCCTGGTTTGAAATATTTAAAAGTCATCCATATTGAAGCACAATTGTTTTTTGGGGGGAAGACCATGTACTTGGTTTTAATGCAGCAATGGAAACAGTTTGTCCTCTTGTTGTTCTATCAGAATTCACATCTGTTTACCTCTGGGGCATCACACCAAAACCATCTGCTTGACCAGTATTTGCTAGAGGCACTGGGAGTGGAGGTGGGGAGCCAGAAAGAGGGTAGATTGGAAAACTGTCCTTTGGCCTTTTGGGATGCTCACAGACACCCAAGTTCAATTGGTGCCTAAAAGCCACAGCAGAAACATCCCTGTCCTCTTTAGGTTCAAGTACAGGTGAAAGTCAACCTGTGGGGTACTGGAACAGAGCTATATGATTCTCTTTCCCTTGTAAGTTCATGAAAAAAAAAGACAGAATCTGTAGATACACAAAATTTTGATCATGCATTAATTAGCCACAAACAGTGAAACATCCTGGGTGAACAAGCTGCATAAATCAAAAAAGAAAAAGAAAAAATCTCAAATAACTCTTGATTCAAATAGTCAACATGACCACTAAGGGGAGAAAAAGCATTTTCACATGGAGAGGACATCACTATCTCCCTCTCTCACAAATGAATTCTCTCTTTCTGAGTACATGTTTAGTACAGAAAATAATCTTTCTATTTAATTGTTGGATTCATGCTCTAAACCCTGGCTGCACCATGAAATCATCTGGGAGATCTTTGAAACATACTCTGATCATATCTCAGCCTTGGAGATTTGGATGTAATTGGTCCCAGGGTGGAGTCCGGACTCTGACAGAGATTAAAAGTTTTCCCAAGTGATTCTAATGGGCAGAAATGTTGAGGACCACTGATCTGGAGAAAAACCTGATATTTTTCTGGAGCCACTGATTACTGCTGTTCTCAGAAGCTAACATTCAGGAGAATCTCCTAGGTTGGGAGAGGAGATATTATAGGAAAAAAATTTATTTTGGAGACAGAGTCTCACTTTTTCATCTTGGGTAGAGTGCTGTGGTATCATAGCTGGCAGCAACCTCAAATTCTTGGGCTCAAGCAATTCTCTTGCTTCAGCCTCCAAGTAGCTGGGACTACAGATGCTCACCACAATGCCTGGCTATGTTTCAGAGATGGGGTCCCACTCTTGCTTAGGCAGAAATTTTTTTTACAGTGTGATCCAGAGAATGGGCAAGATGAAAACTAGACGCAGCCCCTGTAGCATCCCTCAAGAAGAGGACTGAAAATTATAGGTGGATGCCTACCTAGGGATAGCTCTTCTTGGAAAGAACATTGCAAAACTCCAGAGAACTGAAGGGGAACATTCAGAGTAAAGGAGAAGGTGAGAGGGTGATTCATTTGGCAATCAAAGGGAACCTTGGGAAGTCATCCACATGTGGGAAACAGCAAGAGGAGAGTGCTCTGGGGATCCAAGCTGACCTGCACACTCTGCACCCAACCTGCAAGGGGACCCTCATCAGTCTGTGCAGAGATATTGCACTGAGAGTGGAGAGCTGGGGATGCAAGGATTAGGTGGCTACCCCTCCTGGGCTTCTGCAACTGACGCCATTATGAGCTCCTGGGTCTGTGTGTGGGGGCAGGTCTTTATGGGGCTTGGCTTTGCAACAACAGCCTTTGCATCCCCCTGACAGGCTGGGAAGGGAGTAAGCAGCGCAGAAACTCCCCCATGCCCTGTGACTGGGAGTCAAGAGCCTCTCCCCAGTCAACAAGGGACCTGAGAAGAGGGGGCACCTCAGGTACCACCTAGAAAACCTGCAGTGACTGCCTCAGTGGGACTAGGCCAGGTTGTGACCCCAGCTGCTGGGGAGCACTGGCACCAACTTATATCCCCTGGCAACTGTGTTCCCGCCTGCTCTGTGGAGCTTGACCTCTGTGGTTCCCCAGCCTCCACAGCTGCACCCTGTCCAAGTGGCTCTACCTCCACTGATTTGGAGCTGCCATGCCTGCACTTGGGTGTATGTCCACCCCTAGAACCACCACTCGCCTGAGTGACTCCACTCAGAAGCTAACATTCAGGAGAACCTCCTAGGTTGGGAGAGGAGATATTATAGGAAAAAAAATTTATTTTGGAGACAGAGTCTCACTTTTTCATCTTGGGTAGAGTGCGGTGGTATCATAGCTGGCAGCAACCTCAAATGCTTCAAAACCTCTGTGGTTCCTGGCTGTGGTCTGACCACACAGCCCTCCCAGGTAGCTCCTGCTGGGTCCCCAGGCTACAGCTCTGGCTCTAAAGCTCCCACTGTTCCTGTTCCTGTGCTTCACCCCAGAGGCCTTGTGGCAATGGCTAGGACCATGATTCCACCCCTCTGAGACTCCAGCATGGCCCCCAAAACCCAAGGTTCCAGTGCTCCAGGCAGACCCTAAACTCCACCTCTGAGCACTGCACCTGGACCCCAAGATCTCACCATGGAGCCTCCACCACAGCTACTGGGCCTGCAGAACCACCCCCAAGTTCAACACTTTACCAGGAACCCCCCTCCACCACCTCAAGCCACTATTACAGAAGGTTTGAGCAAACACCCACAGCCAGGATACACATGACCACTGCCTAGATAGCCTCATTCAGCTGTCACTGTCATCTCCGTGGGGAGACCCTAGGCAGAGCAATACACTGCAATGCTACACTCTGTGGAGAGGGTCCCACTCAGCCCCCAGTGTGAGCTTCCATCAGCAATCGTGGGAACAACCCTTTCCCCAAACATCATCCAGTGCCAGCTTCAACTGTGACAAACACAGGGGAATAGGACAGCACAGCGGTGCTACAGGTTCTCAGTGCACCCACCCATGCTGGGTCATCTTTCCTGAGTAGGATACAAAAGCACCACCTAAGGACCACCCTTTCTTTAAAGTAGGAGAGTTCCCAGCTAACTAAAGGCAACAAGTGCCCTGCAAATCTATCAGCCCTGAGCTGAGAGAAGAGGAGTCAGATGAGAAGAAAACAACAAAATAACTCTGACAACATGAAAAAACCAAACCAGACTGACACCCCCAAGGGGACCACACTAGATCTGTAGTGTTGAACCCCAAACAAAAGGAAAATGTCAGAAAAATTCAGAATATGGATGGCAAATAAGATGAATGGAATTGAAGAGAATGTAAAAGCAAAAAAGAAAAGAAGCAAAGAAAAAAAAACAAGCATCAGGAATTAAATGAATAAAACAAAAATATTTCTAAACAACTAGACAACATAAGAAAAAATATGACAGAAGCTAAAAAATTAAGAGTCATAAAGAGAATTTCAAAATTGAGCAGAAACCTTCAATAACAGGCTAAACAAAGAAGAAAAAAAAGAGGCTAAAGACAAAGCTCTCAAGCTGATCCAGTTATTCAAAGATGTGGAAAGGAAATCAGACTGAACAGTCACTCAGAGAAATAAGACTGTGCAAAACAAATTAATATAAGAATGATAGGTATCCCTAAGGGAGGGAAGAAAGAGCAAAAGGCACAGAAAATATATTCTAGGGATTATTGAAGATAATTTCCCCTCAGGCCAACAGCAGACTTCTCAGGGGAGACTTGAACTTACTGCTGAGCAACGATTGGGTCAATGATGAAATTAAGATGGAAATCAATAGATTCCTCAAATGGGTCAACAAAGTGGGCACAAACTATCAAAATCTATGATATTCAACATAAATAATGCAAAGGGGAAAATTCATACCCTCAAACTGCCTACATGAAAAAGATAGATTACGAATTAACAACCTAAAGTCACATCTCCAGTAACTAGATAAGGAAGAGCAAATGATACCCAAAGCTAGCAGAAGAAAAGAAATCATGAAGCTCAGAGCAGAATTAAACAAAACAGAAACCAAAAAAACAATACTAAAGGTCAACGAAATAGAATGTTGGTTCTTTGAAAAGATAAACAAAATTGATAGAACCCTTGCTAGATTAAACAGAAATCGAAGAGAAAGGACCCAAATAAACTCAATCAGAAATGAAAAAGGAGGTATTACCACTGATACCACAGAAATACAAAATGTCATTTCTGAATACTGTGAAAATCTCTATGCAAATAAAGTAGAATACGTAGAGGAAATGGACAAGTTCCTGGAAATACACACCCTCCCAAGATTCAATTAGGAAGAAATAGAAATCCTCAACAGACCCACAATGAGCAGTGAGATTAAAGCAACAAAAAATCTCTCCCTCCCCCCCAAAAAAGTCCAAGGCCTGATGGATTCACAGCCAAATTCTACCAGACCTACAAAGAAGAATTTGCACTCAACCTACAGAAATGATTGCCTAACATCAAGAAGGAGGGAATCCTCCGAATGCATTATATTAAGCCAGTATTACCTTGATACCAAAGCCAGGAAAGGACATACACAAAAAGAAAACTTATACATTGCTTGTGGGGCTAAGAATTAGTACATCCTCTATGGAAAACAATATGGAGATTTCGCAAAGAAATAAAAATAGACCTACCATTTGACCCAGCAATTTCACTACTAATATCTACCCAAAGAAAAAGAAGTCGTTCTATCAAAAAGACACCTGCACTCAAATGTTTATGGCAGCACAATTCATAATCACAAAGACATAGAATCAACAAACGTGCCACCCATAAATCCAAGAGTGGATTCTTTTCTTTTCTTTCTTTTTCTTTTTCTTTTTTTTTTTTTTTTTGAGACAGTCTCACTATGTCACCCTCGGTAGAGTGCCGTAGCGTCACAGCTCACAGCAACCTCAAACTCTGGGGCTTAAGTGATTCTCTTGCCTCAGCCTCCCAAGTAGCTGGGACAACAGGCACCGCCACAATGCCCAGCTATTTTTTGTTGTAGTTGTCATTGTTGTTTGGCAGGCCGGGGCTGGGCTGGAACCCACTAATCCCAGTGTATATGACCGGTGCCCTTAACCACTGAGATACAGGCTTCCAGCCCCATGAGTGGATTTATAAAATGTGTTATAAATATACCATGGATACTACTCAGCTTTAAAAAGGAATGAAGTAATGTGTTTTGCAGCAAATTGGATGGAACAAGAGACCATTATCCTAAGTGAAGTATCTCAGGAATGGATAAATAAACACCACTTTATTTTCTAATAATTTTAAACTAATTGATGGGCACCCATGGGCACAAAGAGAAGTAAAATTCATTGGAAATCAAGGAGGGAGGTGGGGAGAGGTCAACACCTGCCTATCAGGTGTGGTGAACACTATTCATGAGATGGATACACTTAGTAGCTCTGCTTTAAGCCTCATAAAAGCTTTATATGTAACAAAAATATTTGTATCCTCTTAATATTTTGAATTTAAATAAAAATGTGCGATTCAATGAGGAAAAAAATATTATCTAAACTAATCTTGGTTTCTCAATCTCAATGCTCTCAACATTTAGGGCTGGATAATTCTTTGCCGTGCAGTGAGCAGCTGTACTGTCCATTGCAGGACATTTTCCAGCATCTCTGGCTTCTACTCCCTCCATGCCAACAGGAGCCCCCTTGTGTTGTACCCTTGGGCTGTTGTGACAACCAGAAATATCTCCAGGCACTGCCAAATATCCCTGAAGTATGAAATCCTTCTCCTGCCCCTTTTGAGAACCACTGATGTAGACAACTGGGGTATTGGCATTCTCCCCTCCTTGTTCTAACTCAGATCTATCTTTTTCAAAAATTAATAAGCCCGGTAATTTCTTAAAACATGTCAAAACTGGCATAAAAGTTACCAGCTTTGCTGAAAGGCCAGGAAGTTCTGTCGAATGATGAAATCAGCCATCTTTATGAATGCTTTAGATTTAGGGTATTATCCAAAATAAAAGCTTTTTTTTAGGAAAAAAAAATGAGTCATGGGTTCAGCGCCTGTAGCACAGTGGTTACAGCTCCAGTCACATACACCAAGGGCAGCAGGTTTAAACCCGGCCCGGGCCAGCTAACACAATGATGACAAGTGCAACAAAAAATAGCTGGGTGTTGTGGCGGGTGCCTGTAGTCCCAGCTACTTGGGAGGCTGAGGCAAGAGAACTGCATGAGCCCAAGAGTTGGAGGTTCCTGTGAGCTGTGATGCCCCAGCACTCTACCCAGGGTGGCATAGTGAGATACTGTCTCCAAAAAGAAAAAAAAGAGTCATGAATATTACTATAAATTTATCTTTCAGAGGGAAAGGAGATGTTAGGTCCAAAATTAGCTTTTGGAAGATGCAAACCACAGTAAAATCATACTATAATCATTCCATGAAAGCTTTTTTTTATTATTATTTTTTTTTTATTTTTATTTATTTATTTTTTTTTGAGACAGAGCCTCAAGCTGTCACCCTGGGTAGAGTGCCGTGGCATCACAGCTCACAGCAACCTCCAATTCCTGGGCTCAAGCGAGTCTCTTGCCTCTGCCTCCCAAGTAGCTGAGAGTACAGGCACCCGCCACAACGCCTGGCCATTTTTTGGTTGCAGCCATCATTGTTGTTTGGCAGGCCCGGGCTGGATTCGAACCCGCCAGCTCAGTTGTACGTGGCTGGCGCCTTAGCCCGTTGAGCCACAGGCACCGAGCCCATGAAAGCTTTTTGAAACATAGAAATGTTTCAGAGACTCCAGAGAATAATTTTGAGCAATGTGTCTTAAATTTACTTCTTAAAGGACCACAGTGTCTACTACCGCCCTTCCTTTTTTGGCCAAACAGAATAAGCAATCTCAGAACAATACAAGGACAAAAGCCCTAACAAATGACTTGCCAGTGAAGTCATCTGAGTAGCACTGCAAGAAACCTCAGTGGGATTGTTAATTTTCTGATTTTAGAATGACTTGGTTGTCCCTAAGTAGTACAGCAGACACCATGGCAACAGCACTTGATTTGAAAAGCTGTAGGCTTAAAAATAAATTTGAAACTGAGGTCATGAGGGTAATTAGGGTTAACTACTACTCTTACGGTGTCCAGAATTCCATGGGTTTATACAAGCCAGCGCTTTACGATCACGTACTTAGAACGTGTTAAGTCCTGTGCTAAATCTCTCACTTGCATTATCTCGTTTAACCTGCCCAATAGCCCATAGGGGAGTCAAGCCTACTATCCCTTCTTCATAGCTGAGGAATTGGAGGTTGAGTTTGAAGTGTTAATGTTTCCATGGTTCACAAAGCTGGTAAGTATTGTTCAGTGTTTGCCTTAGAAGTTCCTGAGCTTTTTCACTTCATCTTATCCTTGATGTTTCAGTACTTTTTTTCATAGTACACATAGTAGCTAACAATTTCACTTATTAAGTAGTTAGAGCCAAACAAACTTCATTAATATCTCTGTCCTAACAGCTTGATAGTCATCTAAAATATATGCATAAATTGTGGTTATTTTGTTCTTCAATACCCACAATTACTTACTAATGGATGAGTGCACCCACAGGGCATGCAGAGCTCCCCAAATTTAAAATTAAATTGCATAGTATTGCACAAAACCTGCTTTTTACATTTTAATTTAATTAATTTTTTTTTTTTTGTAATAGAATCTCAGTCGCTTTGGGGTAGAGTGCTGTGGCATCATCATAGCTCACAGCAACTTCACATTTTGGGGCTCAAAAGATCCTCTTGCCTCAGCCTCCCAAGTAGCTGAGACTACAGGTGCGCACCACAGTGTCTGGCTAATTTTTTGTTTTGGTAGAGATGGGGTCTTGCTCTTGCTCAGGCTGGTCTCGAACTCCTGGACTCAAGCAATCCACCCACTTCAACCTCCCAGAGTGCTGAGATTACAGGCGTGAACCACCACACCCAGCCACAGTACCTGCTTTTTAGCACAGCACCTGCTGAAAACTCAGGTTTGCAAAGATATGGCATCATGAAAAGAAATGTGGCAAAGATATAAGGTTGAAGCTGTGAACTACTTTGAGTTAGTTGTTCACACATTGTCTGACAGATGTCAAGTATTGCTGTGTTTTTCTTAAAAATTTAGAAGACACATGCAGTTGGGCAACTGCTGGTTCATATGTTTCCCTCTACAAGGCTGTGAATCTCTTGTTCATCTTTATATACTCACCCCATCACAGTGACTGACATGTAAAAGGAAGTCAGTAGGTAGAAGTACAGGTCTGAATTGTTTCCAATTCTTGGTTCTAGTTTTCATTTTCTACAGAAGGATCTGAACTCTTCCAAGTCTTCTATGGGTGAGATTGTTGATTCCAGATTGTTGGTCTCTCCACTCAAGGATGAGTTCAAACTGGCTTCTAATGGCTGAGGAACCCAGGACCACATCACAAAGACCTGTTCAGCTTAGCAAAGTCAGATTCAGGCAGATCTGCCCACACAAAGTCAAACTCTCTCGGGCTCCTGGTGATCTTTGTAGCTGTCTCTGCAAGCAGCATCTCCAGCAGACACACGCATTTGCCTCCAAGGGTCTGGCTCAGCTCTTTTTAGGAAAAGTGGACAGAGAGAGAGGTGAGGAGTTTGCAATTAGGGCAAAGAATGGTCATAACAGGAGTGAATGCTTTTGCATTGGTTTTCCCAATCCTGGCACATCAGTGAATTCATCTGAAAAGAGATACAATACACATTTCCCATCTATTACCTTCCCATTCTGTGGCTTTGGCTGAAAGAACCACCATCCCCTCCTCTTTGAACTGGTGTTCCTCATTTCAGCTCCCAGCATGGTCCTGAGTCCACCCTTGTAGTCGGTCTGTCTTCTGGCTTCCTTGATATTGTTGTTGATGCTGGTAAAATCAAATTAACAAATGTGTCCATGAAAAACCCATGCCATTTTACCCTAAAAATTCCATTTCTACAGACTTGTACAGATATAAATATTTTGGCCTTTCCAGACCATACAGTCTCTGACATGATAACTCAATTCCACAATCGTCACCCCAAAGCAGCCACAGATAATGCCTAGAAGAGTGGAGGTGGCTGTGTTCTCATTAGGCTTTGACTTAGTAAAACAGGCAGAGACTGGATTTGACCTGTGTGGTGTAGTTCGCCTACCTTGATTTAGAGGAATGAGGCAAGTCCATATATCTAATTATGGTAAATGTTTCCAAGATCTACTATTAAATAAATCAAGGAGGAAAAAAACACAACAGTGTATGTAAATGCACAGAACACTCTAGAATGCTATGTGAGAAACTATAAATATGGGTGCTTCTATGGATGAGGATTAGAAGGCTATGGGGAAAGGAGATAGAGAGAGAAAGATAAATGACATTGAATGCCATTTGTTTCCTATTGGAATTTGTATCATGTGCATACATTACTTATATAAAAAGAAACAAACTTTTGTATTATCAGAGTGCTAATTTGTAATATTAAGACTGGCCCTTTGCATGGCCAGCACCCCTCTGCCTGACTTCTTACTATTGGGGCACATTTTGATTCCTGTGTACATTGCAATTGCTTTGGAATGACTGTATTTATATCCATTACCTTTCCTGCTTCCTGCCACAACATAAGACTTATCCCAGTGCTTTGCACAAAGAAGGCCTTCTTTATATACTTAAGACATGGAAACTATAGGATAAACATTAATTTATAAAAGTAGTGGTGGGAGGGACAATTCTCCCACTCCCCTAATAAAATTCAGTTACTTTATATAGGTCGAGTCAAGTTAAAACAAACCTCAAGGACGAAATAAACATGTTGAATCTTTGCCTAAATTGCCCCATGTTCACCTGCGCTGCTTCTTCCTGCGTACACATGAAGACATTTCCCAGTCTCCCTCACCTACAGGATTCATGTCCTTCCTGGACAATGTGTCTAAAATCCCTGGGGCTTCCAGTTTTCTGGACACATATATACCAAGCATGAATCAGAGCAAGAGTGGAAAACACCCTCTCCTCCTCCAAAGGAAGGTTATGTGCAGTCATGGATGGCCCAATCATGAAGGATTTTCAATGCATGAAAATGGGGAGGTGGTGTGGGTGGATGGTGAAGAGGAGACATTTGCTCCAACTGTATTGACTGCTTCCCTTTCATTCTTCTGAAGTCACCTAGACTGCTGCTGCAGAATCAGAGGACATGGTAATGCAATTCTCAGAAGCTTGCTTTCCACTGACACTATGACCCTGGTGTGAGTTGCCATGGCAATTTCAGCACATTAGAGCTATATTTTTTGGTTTTAAAATTTTTTTAGTGTCTTCAGCAGTTTTATGTCTTGAGATATTCAATGTTGGTATTCTATCCCTCTTTACAGACTCTTCAGGCCAGAGGTTTCAGGTCCCAATGACTCTGACACTGTGCTCCCAATTAAGTAGCAGGAAACCCCTTTTGTCGATGGCTTATGGGAGCTATGTGAGCAAGGCCCTGGGAATTGAACTGAAGTCCTTAATTCTGGGTGTGGATTCAGGCATTTGGGTATACCCTGAGCTGGAGGAAAGAGAGGAAGAGAGAACATTCTGTCACAAGAACAGTGTAATCATTTGGTTAGGAGTCAACCATGAAAATCTTGGATCATAAAGACTGTCTAGCTCAGGTCCCACATTTTTCTGGTAGAAAATGGACACAGAAAGGGCGAGTGACTTGCCCAAGGTCACTGAGCTGCTTAGTGGCAAACTTAGAATTAGGACTTGAGTCACCTGACTCCATTTCCAGTTCAGTGCCTTTTCTGCAACATCATACTGCTCCTGCATGATAGATGATGTGAAATAAGAACACCAAATTTCTCAAAAAGTAGAAAAGAGGGCCTGTCTTTCTTAATTCATTGCTGAAAGGTTACAAGTTATTGTTTGAAGCTGGAGGCTTAGGATTATGATTGGAGACATGCCCAGAAATACTCACGAATTCTTTTCTCTTCTGTGGACTGTGCTGCAGATACAAGTACAGGAAATTCAAGGGAAGTGATTTGGAATGATCACTTTACCCAAAGTTTCCAAAATGTCAGTTCTGATAGAGTAGAGCAAACAAAAATTAATGTTTTCTTAACTTAAAAAAAGTCAGGCAGTCTGGGCACAGTGGCTCAGGCCTGTAATCCTAGCATTCTGGGAGGTCAAGGCAGGTGAATTGCTTGAATTTAGGAGTATAAGGCTAGGATGAGCAAGAGTGAGACCCTATCTTTACTAAAAAAGAAAGAAAGAAAGACAAAAAGAAAGAAAAAAGCTATCCAGCCATTATATCAGGTGGCTGTAGTCCCAGATACTCAGGAGGCTGAGGCAAGAGGATTGCTTGAGCCCAAGACTTTGAGGTTGCTGTGGGCTCTGATGATACCATGGCACTCCACCCCAGGTAACAGAGTGAAATTCTGTCTCAAAAAAAAAGAAAAAAAAAGAAGATAGTCATAGTATACTTGGCTCCAAGTTGGCCAACTCTCAAAGTTTGGCAACACTTTATTGCATCTGCAGGGCTTTAAAATTGGAGCACCTTGATGATGGTACCACCTACATACAGGTGGTGATGATGATATGATGGTCAAGGAACATTTTTTTGAACCCTTACTATGTGCTAATCACATAGCCAAGGCTAAATCACATGCTAACAGCTTTACATTCTTCTCATTTTATCATCCTAATAACCCCGAGAAGAAGGTGACATTTTTATTTGCATTGATACATGAGTAAACTGAGGATTAGAGAGGCTTCAAAGAGATAGATGCAGTATTTACATTCACACAGCACTAGATGCTGTCTACATACTTTGTATTTTGCATGTAAGTTTGAATTTACAGCATTGTAGAGGTGAAGGTGAATATACCACCCAATGTCTTCCTTTCATAGATGAAGAAATTGGCTGCTAGAGAAATGGAGTATTCTGTTTTAAATTATGTAATTAGCGATAGATCCCATGTTTCCAGGCCTCAGAAGAACATTCTATATTGGATCACCAAAAAAGAAGTGTCCTTTTATACAGTGCATACTTTACCTCCAATGGTGCTTGTTGTCAATAGCTCTCCAGTTCTTTAAGGAAAGCCATTTAGCTGTGGATTAATCCATATCAGCTATGCACACAAAAAACAGTATTGTGTAGTGGTTAAGAATCCTGGGTCCTTAAATCATCAGCTACAATCTTGGGCTATTTATGTAATCCCTCTATGCCTTACTTTTTACATTTATAAAGTGGGGAGAGCAACTTCATAGGGTCAACGTGAGTACAAATGAATAGTACTTGGCACAGAAAAGCTTTAGCTGGGTATAAGCTACTCTGTAATATGATCTGTTACGATAAATATGGGGAAAGTCCAATGGAGGTGAAGGAAAAGGGGCAGTACTCCAAAACCATGCAAGTAGCACTCTGCAGGATATTGAAACTAGTGGCCACCAGCTAAGGACTGCCATCATGTACTTTACTCAAACTCTAGCATTCTGACACCATCTCTTACCTGTTCCTCCTCTTCAGAGTACATTATTACTGTTATCATTATGGTCATTATTACTTTTCATATCTATCTCATATAATTGTCATAGTCATGATATTATGGTAAAAAGTTACAATTTATTTATATAGATTTCTATCTCTTTTTCTTAACTTTGAAGAAGGCTGGATTCCCATGAATACACTTTGTTTTGCACAGAGGGGTAAATAGTGCATTGGGCCCTGCCTGGTAGATAAGGAGGGAGAGATGGAAGGAAGGAGAAGGAGGTGAATTCTGCCTCTGTTCTGAGGGCAAGGCCACAAGCCCTGGGAGCCCATCAGACAGGAAGCTTTTTTCAAATTGACCTGAGCATACCTACATCCATTGCCATGTCTAGTGGGGGCACGATTTTGCAATTTGTTTGAAGGGAGTAATTTTTTTTTCTTTTTTGGTTGGGGATTCATTGAGGGTACAAGAAACCAGGTTACACTGATTGCATTTGTTAGGTAAAGTCCCTCTTACAATCGTGTTCTGCCCCCAAAAGGTGTGGCACACACCAAGACCCCACCCCCCTGGCTCCTTCCCTCTCTAAAGAGAGTACTTTTAAAAAAATTCACAAAGTTGAATTTCTGCTGGTGCTAGCAATAGGATAGTACTCACTTTTTCTTCATGGCCTTTTTCACTTCAATCCA